>CM053509.1:2005500-2022139 GCA_028627145.1 Eidolon dupreanum | reverse complement strand
CCCGCAAGCTTATTGAACTCATTTATAAGTTCTAATCATGTTTTAAGTGAGTTCCTTAGGAATTTTCTACATATAAGATCATGTCAGCTACAAATAGAAATAGTTTTACTCCTTTCTTTATAATATGGATGCCTTTTATTCCTTTGTCGATTCCTTGGATAGAACCTCCAGCACAATGTTGAGTAGAAATGTTGAGAACAAATGGTGAAGCATTCTTGACTTGGTCCTGATCTTGTGGAGAAGGCATCCAGGATTTCACCAATGAATACTGCCATTTACTTATAGATTTTCTAGTATTTTTATCATAAAGGGTGTTGGATTTAGTCACATGCTTTTTCTGCGTATATTGAGATGATCACGTGGTATTTGTTTTTTATTTTATTGATGTGTATTACATTAATTGAGTCAGATATTAAATCAACTTTGCATTTGTGGGATAAACACCACTTGGTCATGGTGTAGTGTTTTTTTTTTTTCTCCATATCGCTGGGTTTGGTTTGCTAGTGTACTGTTATGGATTTTAGCATCTACATTCATAAGAGACATTGATGTGTAGTTTTCTTGTGATGTCTTTTTCTGGTTTTGGTATCAGGGTGATGTTGGTCTCATAGAATGATCTGGGGAGTACTTTCTTCTCTTCTGCTTTTTGGGGAGTGTTTGTAAAGAATTGGTATTAATTCCTTTAAAATGTTCGATCCTTGATTCTTTCTTATGTGAGTTCAGATTCGCTGTTCAGCTTCTGTAGTGAATTTTTTTCACTTCAGGTATTGTGCTTTTGAACTCCAGATTTTTACTTGGTTCTTTTTTCCCCTCTTCTTTCTAATTTTGTCTATCCCTTTAGGATATTCTCTATTGTGGTGAGATACATTTGTCATAATTTCCTTTAATTCTTTAAACATGGGTTTAAACATTTTTTGAACCTATTTATATTGATTTAAATTGTTGTCTCCTAAATCCAAGATTTAGGTCACCTTGGGGACATTTCTGTTGGCTGCTCCCTCCCCGCTCCACCCCCCACCCCCCACCAGCGTATAGACTACATTTTCCTATTTCATCACATGTGTCATAATTTTTTGTTAAAACTGAACATTTTAAATAACATATTGTAACAATTCTGTCATTAGCTCCTCTCCCTCCGGGGACTGGTGGTGTTGCTGTGTGTTTTTTGCATCTGTTTTTTGCTGCATGTTGGTTTAGCGGCTTTCTTGAGCTAACTCTCTGTAGTGTGCATCCACCGAGTTCTCAGATCGCTTTTTCTTTAGTTATCTTTTATACCTTTAAGCCTGGCTTCTCAGGGTTCATCCCTGTGCCAATACAGTGTAACACTCAGCCAGTGGTCAGATTTCCTTAATTACCTCGAACTCACAGTTTCCATCCTTGGTAAAGTTACTCCGTGAGTGAAGCTACACTTTCAAAGTTCAGGTGGTTTAAAAATCCTCCCGAGTTTTCACTTCCTGCTTCTGCAGGGGCTCACAGTAAGCCAGAGATGAGTGGCAGGGTTGTCTCCTTTCCTGGGTCTTTCCCGGATGCGTATACAGCCCCATGCAAGCACACAGCCTTTTAGATTCTCAGGAATATGTCGGAGCTCTTCAAAGTTCCCTTCGTTTTTATAGTTATCCGGGTCTTCCTTTTAAGTGTTTGGCCAGGTTTTTGCTTCCTCAACTGAAATCACAGCCTCAGGCAATAGGGATGTTACGAGCAGATTATATATCTATTTTTTCCACTCACACCCTGAGCATAAGACTTCATTCACAGAGCTGCAGAACCCTGGGATAGAGATTTTCCTGCTGATTCTAGTTCAAGGTCAACCTACTGACTGCACTCTAGGTATGAGCCTTTAAACAGAACAGAGCCACTGAGCTGGGGAGCCAGGGCATATGAGAACAACCCCAAGTTTAAAATGCCACAGACTCACTGTTGTTACTGAGGTTCAGAAGTTTTTCTTGAATAGATGCTTTGCACTTTGTTCTCTGTCCATAGTTAATTTTCAGAGTTCCAAAGTGGTTGCATTTTTTTGTTTTGTTTTGCTAGAATTTTTGTTGCTTTGGGGGTTGGCGGGTCCATTGAGGTCCTAGCTATGCCATTCTTAGCATAATGCTTTAGAGTTTCATCGTGCTGTTCCACGTACCAGTGGTTTGTTTCTATTTTGGGGTGGCAATCAATCTTATAAACGTGCCTCAGTTTGTCTATGCATTCACCAATTGAACAATATTTGTGTCATTTCTAATTTTGGGTGATCGTGAATGAAGTCACCACAAACCTTCACATACAGGTTTTTATGTGACCATACATTTTCATTTCTCCTGGATGAATACCTGGAAGTTGGATCACCAGGACGTGTGGTAAGCGCACGTTTAAAGTTGTAAGAAACTGCCAAACTGTTTTTGCAAAGTTGTAATATTTTGCATTCCAACCAGCAAAGACGAGAGTTCCAGTTGTTCCACATCCTCTCCGTCACCATGTTGTTAGGGTGGGGTCTTTTATCCTTTTAAGAATTGTAACCATTCTAATGAGTATAGAGCAGCATCAGACAGTGGCTGTAATTTGCATTTACCTAATGCTCAATGATGCCGAGTATCTTCGGCCGTGTTTATTTGCCATCCATATGTCTTTTCTAGTGAAATATATCTGTTCAAATCTTTTTCACATTTAAAAAAAATTTTTGAGTTTTGAGAAGCTTCACCTATTTGAGATACAAATTCTTTACCCGAAATGCGTTTATCAAATATTTTCTCCTGTCCATTGCTTTCTTTTTTAAATATTAGTGACAGTCTTTTAAAGACAAGAATGATTAATTTTGATGCAGTCCAATTTATTAATTTTATTCTTTTATGAATTGTGCTTTTGGTGTCATTTATAAGAAATCTTTGACTAACTCAAGGAAGGCCACAAAGATTTTCTCCTATGTTTTCTTTTAGAAGTTCTATGGTCTTAAGTTTTGTATTTAGGTTTATGATCCATCTTGAGTTCATTTTTTTTGTAGGGCCCGAGGTGTGAGGCAAGGTTCATTGTTTTCATTTGGCTGTCCAGTTATTCCATCACCATTTGTTTAAAAGGCAATTCTTTCTCCATTGAATTACCTCTACACCTATCTCATAATTGGCCGTATGTGTGGGCTTATTTCTGAAATCTCTGTTCTTTTCCATTGGTTTATACATCAAGACAATGTGGTGTTGGAGGCCTCTCTCTAATACTATGCTGACTTGATCACTGTAGATTTATAATAAATCTCGAGATCAGGTAGTGGATGTCCTCCAACTTCGTTCTTCTTTTTCAAAATTATTTTGGCTCTTTCGATTTCTTTGCTTTTCCATATAAATTTTAGAATAAGCATGTGAATGTCTATAAAAGATACTTTTGGGAATCTATAGATCAATTTGGGTAGATTTTCAGTCTTAACGATAATTTGTCTTCTAATCAGTAGACAATGTTTCAATTTATGTAGGTCTGTATTTCTTTCATCAGTGTTTCGGAGTTTTTGCATACAGGTCTTGCACAATTTTTGGTAAATTTAAATGTATTTTATTTTGGGGTGCTATTGTTAATTATGCTGTTTTAAAATTTTCTCAATTTCCACATACTAGCATATAGAAATGCTATTGATTTTTATATATTGGCCTTGTAGCCTGCCACCTTAGTGAATTCACTTTGGGAGCTTGGCTGTAGATTCTTTGGGATTCTCTACACAGACAAATATGTTGTCTGCAAATATATACTATTATATTTTTACTTAATCTGTATGCCTTTTTTTTTTTTTTTTTTTTTTTTTACCTTATTGCCTTTTTGCACTAGGTAAAACTTCTAGTGCATGCTGACTAGAAATGATGAGGTAGATATCCTTGCTTCCTTCTCGATTTGAGAGAGAGAACGTTCAGTCTTTTTCATAGTTATGTGCGATTTTAACTGTAGACAACTAATCCTCTGTTATGCTATCCAGTTAATATTTCAGGTTATAGACTTATATTTTCCGGTTCTAGAATCCCCATTTTATTCTTTTTTGAATAACTTTCTCTTCTCTATCGAGATTTTGTATTTGTTTCCTCATTTTATACATATCATTCTTTAAATCGAAGATTATGTTCCCAACAAATTACTGATTTATTAGATCCGTATTTTGGCGTCTATTTTTACTAATGGTTTTACAAGTCATAATTTTCCTCTTTTTTTTTTTTTTAAGATTCTGGACATGATAATTATAATACTATTTTTCTAAAATGTCTGTTTTTTTCGTCGTCTTCATTTAAAACGTTGAGTTATTGTTTCAGTAGGTATTTTATTTTTTTGTGAATAAGCTTATTCTTTTCGAGCCATTTGTAAATCCTGGGGTCTCTCCTCTCAGGCGCATTCAGTCCGACTTTTAAAGTGTGGCCTTTCCAGTCGCTCCTCTCTGGAACGCAAACATCTCCCAGCGCCACGTGAGGTCTGGAACTGTCTGGCCCACGGCGACCCAGGGTTGTCCCTCACCGGGCCCCATGGGGTCCCCTCCCGCGCGTTCACAGCCCAAGTATTCAGGCTGAGGGGACCGCTCCGGAGGTTCCCTGAGCTTTGTTTGCCACGCGGATCACGCACTTCTCTTTTGCACCTGACCCTGTGGATTCCAGATGCTGCGGGAACCCTGACGCCCCATCCTGCCTGGCTCCCGTCCACGGGACCGCTGCGTTCACGTTGGTGTTGTCTGTGCTCCGTGGACCAGACCTAAAAATGGTTCTGCGCAGACAGCTGCTTCCCCCCATCGCTCGTTTCCCCCAAGGATCACGGCCTTGCACGCTCTGCTTCCTGGGGCAGCTGTTACGAGCACCCACACACCGGGTCGCTTGAAACAACAGAAACGTATTCTCTCCCAGTTCCGGAAGTCAGAAGTCCAAGATGGGTTCACTGCGCCAAAACCAAGGCTGACAGCTCTCGGGAGCACCCACGTCCTGGCCTCTCCCAGCCTCTAGCGCGGCCTTTCTCCTGTCTTTAAAGCACCTCACTCCAGCGGTCACGTTGCCTTCTCCTTCTGCGTCAAGCCTGCGTCTTATGAGGACACTTTTGATTACGTTTAGGGACCCCGGGGTTACCCCAGAGCTCTTCTCAGCTTCCTTAGGTTAATCAGATTTGCAATCTCAGGAATAAGCTGTGAGCTAAACCAACTCACTCTGGAACTTGAATGCGTCGCTCACCTCCAGGCCAAACCAGTTAGGTTACAGATGGGCCCCGCAAGGCCACACCCGGGCTGGCTCAGGCTCCCGAGGGAGCAGGGAGGATGCACGGTGGTGTCTTGGTGGGAACAGGAGCTGAGCACCAATGGCCGGAGTCAAGGAGGCAGCTGGCCCTTCGTCTCTCTTCTCTATGGAGAGAAAGCCTGAGAGTGAAATCCCTCGCATCGTAATCAGTTCAGAATCCTTGGAGAGTGCTTCACTGCCTCCCTGAGCCCGCATTTTCCCACCTGTAAAATCGAAAATTCCTCGCACCACAATTCCTCGACTCTCTGTGGGGTCATGGCTGGGACCCGCCTGTCCAGTGTCCTTCTCCTATGACATGACCATGGGGGTCTGAAGTAGATCAGAGATGACATATGTCCCTTTCAGTCATGTTGACACCTCTCCAGACACTGCCCCAGGTTCCCCTGACCTTGCTTCGCCTGGTCACTGTCACAGCCTCCTCGTCAGCCTCTTTGCCTCCTGCTTCTGGCCATCTCTGACTCTCCTTCCACAAACTCAGCCACAGGACTCTCTCAGGGCCCCTTGGGGAATCCCGTGGCCCTCTGGACAAAGGCCTGCATGTCTGGCCTGCTGTTCTGGGCCATGCATGAGCTTCCCGCCCCCAGGAGGAGGTGCATTTGCCTCATGGGCTTGAGGCTGGCCACCCCGGGGCACAGTCAGGCCCCACCTGCACCCACTCTTTCTTTGTCTGCATCTGCGGGACACCTGCCCCCCCACAGCTGAGTCTGTGCACCCTGGTCAGCGTTGCAGGGACACAACCTCCCATACCAATGACCCCCATCTATTAGCCTGTCCCTGACTGCCAGCTGCCCGCTGAGGGCTGGCTTATGAGCTCCCTGAGCTCTGGGCCCTCCATGAGGAGGACACTCAGCTTCCAGGCGGGGCCCTGTTGTGCCCCCACAGTGCAGCCCTTGACCACGCCTTCCCCTGCTTCCAGGGCCTCAGTCCCTGAGCATGAGTGGGTTGGCTGGCCCAGACGCTCTGGCTGGGACATCCAAGGGCAGTGTCCTGCCTAGCAGCTGGCCCTTCGTGTCTCTTCTCTATGGAGAGAAAGCCTGAGAGTGAAATCCCTCACATCATAATCAGTTCAGAATCCTTGGAGAGTGGTTCACTGCCTCCTTGAGCCTCCATTTTCCCACCTGTAAAATCGAAAATTCCTCCCACCAAAGATGGCTACTGGCTGGCTCGCCTTGTTCTTTCCTTCTTTGCTCCTTCTGTCTCTCCGCCCCTCCCTCCCTCCTTTCTTGTTTCCTCTCTCTCTCCTTCTTCCCACCTCCTTTCTTCTTCGAGGAGATAACATGGGTGTTTAATTGGGGTGATCTGACTTTAAAGTTTGGGGTATCAGCAATGATCTTCCACCTCCACAATGTCCCACCTCAGTTCTCTGCCTCCCCTATGGCAACCAGAACACCCGTGTGGGGTCGAGTCGTCCTGTCCGCGTGGACAGGAGAACTGTATCCCGTGTTCCCTGGGCTTTGACGCCACCATCAGATGGAAGAGCCGCAGATGTGGACCAGCCACCAGCATGCAGAGCAGGCACAGGCCCGGCCCGGGGTGCATGGGGGCCCACGTCAGGCCCAGAGCTCCTGCTTGCTTCTGACAATCTGGGCCCAAAGGCTCACAAGTCTTCCCAGACGAAATGGCCACCTCCCCAGGGGCGAGCAGGCTGAGTGGGGGCAGTCGGGACCAGGACGGGTTGTGCCCTCGTGACAGCTTGGTGCTCGCTGGTTTCTGTCTCAGACTCGGTCGGGGGGTGGGGGGCTCTGGGTGGGCCAAGCTGCCTCCTTTGAGTCCTTGGCAAGGAATTCCGATAGAGGGGAGGCCGGAATCGGGCTGGAAGGGGAGAGTGAGTCATGGGAAGGGAGTCTGTGGGAGTGTGGCTGCCACCACCGAGCACGGTGGGGACCCTGGTGGGACACCCACGAGCTCCTGTCTGAATGTGGCTGTGGGCTCACTGCCCGGGCTCCCAGGGGTGGAGGGACGGGGGACCGGGACCTGCTCCCACTCGGAGCTCCCCTCGCCACTCTGTGGCTGCTTCTCCTCCTCCTCCCCTCCCCCCACACTCCGCTGAGCTCGCCCGGAGGCATAAGTCATGGGGGCTGGTGGAGACGGAGCAGCAGCCTGCAGCCGGGCCTGGCTCTGGGGCGCCCTCCCCTCTGGGACCCCAACGGTCTCCGACCGGGGCTGTGGGATGGAAGGCTTCGGCCCGCCTGCCGGGGTGGAGGACTTTCAAAGAAACAGCAAATAAATCCCGAGCCGCGTTGGGACCTCTGCTGCCACACTGGCCTCCGAGGACCTGTCTGCCCTCTGCCAGCCCCAAAGAAAATAAGCCGTTTTTCTTTTTTGAAAGCTCTTTGGAAAATGAAACCCCCATTCCTCCGTGTTCTCCCTTCTCAGCACAGGCTCCTGGGCACACACTCATGGTTTGGAAACGTGGTGGCACTGCTATTTTTGATAGCTCGGTGCCAGTGACAGTGTGCGGGCCAACTGCTTTCGGCCTTAAGTGACCCTGGCGTTCGAGGCTCCTCGTCTTACCGTCGGAGGGAAAGGGCGTGGGTCTTGGGGTGGGCCCCGAAGCAGGGTGCATCGCTGTCATTTGTGAAGGTGCTGTCCCAAAGGTGTGACCTCGGGAACCAGCGTTCAGAATGTCCTGGGAGTCCCCACTGGGAAAAGATGGGGAGACACTGGGCTTAGGTGGTGGCACTAATCACAGACTCAGCTTCCAGAGCTGGATTCATAGGAAGGTCACGGCCACACTTGAATGTTTCTATGGCCACCCCAGGAAAACCGGGGGACAGGTGTCCTGGGCACACAGTACCTCAGAGACGTGCCCCAGGACCGGAGCCCCCTCTGCCCTCTGGACAACATAGCGGTGAGCAGCGATGGGGAGTTGCCACCAAGGACAGCCAAGCTGGCATTGGGGTTCGCCGAGGCCCAGGCAGGGGGGCCAGCTCCATTTCCGGGGCCTGAGAGATCCCTTGAGGGTGGGTCACACCTCCAGGATCTCACCTTCTGCCCCGACACTCAGACGATGTGTCAACTCAACAAGATTCGGATGCTTTTAAATTTGATTTGATTTGATTTAATATATCATTTCAATGTGCAAGTCCCGGGTCCTTTTTAAAAAAAGTTTTTAGAATTGAAGTACAACTGACATACAGTAAAGAAGATAGGTGAACAGCCTGACGAGTTCTGAAAAATGCATACACCCTTATAACCTACACATTTGGTCACCCATAGGGTGACACATAAAATGTTCTGTCACCCTAGAAAGTCCTCTCATTGATTGCCAACCAGAACACCTCTCCCCTGCAGAAGTGATCGCCGCTGATTTCCATCGCCGTGGGCTGGTTTTGTCGCTGTAGAGTTCACGGAAATGCCCTTCGTTTGTCTGCTTCTGACTTCTCTTACTTGGCACACTGTTTTGGGCTTCATTCATGCTGGTGTGTGTATATCATTTTTCTCATTATTGTTTGATGGTGTTTCATTGTATGAATACACCACAGTCATTCTGTTGGTGGGCATTTGGGTTGTTTCCAGTTTGGGGCTATTATGAATAAACATGCGGCTATGAACATTGACGTACAAATCTTTTCGGGTGAATATCCAGAGTTGGAACTGCCAGGTCACAGGGCAGTCGTACGGTTACCTTTATCAGAGACCACCAAGCAGCTTTCCGAAGCGGCTTTGCCATTTCCTTCTCCTGCAGCAGGGTGAGGAGTTCCGGGTGCTCCATCACCTTGCACATGCTTGGTGCTCAGTCGAGGTCTTATTGGAGTTCATCGTTCTGTAGGGCGTGTAGTGGTATCTCATTGTGGTTTTAATTTGTATGTCCCTGGAGACTGGTCTAATGCACCTTTTCATGTGCTAACTGGCCATTTGAATATCTTTTTATTATTGAATTGTCGAAATTGGTCATATATTCTGGATACATGCCCTTTTCCATACATGTTGCAAATATTGCAAATATTTGTGACTTTCTTTTTCATTTTTTAGAATGTTTTCTTCTTTTTTATAACCCTTTAATTTTGATAGAAGTTTGGGAGACTAGCACAAGGGATTCCTGTATAGCCTTTGCTCAGATTTACAAATTATTTACATTTTATCATATTTGCCTGATTTTTCTTGCCTTTCTCCTTCTATTTCTCACATATATGTATGAATGTGCACGCACACACACCCATATGTGTACTGATATGCATATACACATGTTTATTGTATAACAAATGTGGATAGATATAGAAACATATATAGCGTATCAATATATGAACACGCAAGTACAGCTATATGTGTGTGCATGTGTGTGTTTGTGTGTGTGTGTGTGTGTGTGTGTATTGCTCCTGAGCCTGAGCCATTTGTGGGAAGCTGGGGACATCACCGCCCCCTCACCACACGGTGTGTGTGTCCCAAGTATAAGGGATTATTTTCCATGCCAGAAAACAAATACCAAAATCAGAAACTTGGACATCAGGGCCATCCTATTATCCAACCCACAGCCTATGTTCACATTCTATTAACCGTTCAAATGGTGTCCACTGCAGCTACTTTGCTGCAAGCCCAGAACCCACTTTCTTACTTTCTGGGACCACAAGACGCCCCAGGCTTACCTTGGGCTTTTCTGCCCAGTCCTGCGATCGATCACTTTTCCAAGCAGCACTTGTCCATTTTATTGGATCACGGTACCAGAAGCCACCATCTGGGTGCTAGGTGGCTGCTGGCGTATCGTTGCTTTCTGGCCCCCAAGCCTGTAGAGCAAAGAGATACGTTTGCTAACACTAACCCGGGCATATGCACATCCATGCGTGTTTCTGTATGTAACCATCTGTGTTTACATTATGCTAAACATGAGTTCATGCTGGTGTCTCCGACTCTGATGCATCACCACATGGATCATTCTAGACTTCTCTCCTGGCTTATCTGAAATCTCCCACCCCACAGTGAGATGCCTGACTCCTATCTTCTGCCATCCATTTACTTAATTATTCAATTCTAGCGGACACATGCAGTGGTTTCAGAATTGTTTGCCTGTACCCCATACAGGCAGCCACTTCCGAACTACAATGCAGTGCTCATGTACAGTTCTCTGTGCTTTTAGTCTTACAGGCCACACTGTGTTCAAAGTCGCTTGGAGCAGCACCTTATTCCTCATTCTCTTCAATGAGGTTGTGTCATATGTCTGTAATATATTCAGATTAGTTCGTCACAGTATGCATTCTATTCTTGGATGCCCCTGCCTCCTAGACATTTTTTTAAATTTGTATATGTTACAGTTTACTCTTTGCACTATAACGTTTTATGGGTTTTGCCAAATGTAGGGTGTCATGTGTCCATTACAATATAATACAAAATAATCTCACTGCCTGAAAATATTCCTTGTGCTTCATCTATTCACCCCTTCCCCCCAACCTCCTAGCAACCATGGACTTTTTTATAGTCTCTAGTTTTGCATTTCCCTGGAATATCATCTAATTAGAACCGTACAGTATGTGGCCTTTTCAGACTGGCTTCTTTCAATTAGCACGATGCTAAACAGGTCACCTTCTTTCGCTTAGCAATAGGCATTTAACATTCATCTGTGCTCCTTGGTGACTCAGTAGATTTTTTTCTTGTTATTGCCGAATAATATTCCATCGTGTGTGTAAGCCACAGTTTACCCATTCTCTCCTGAAGCCCATCTTAGTTGCTTCCAGTTTTGGGCAATTACGAATAAAGCTTCTATCAACATTCATATGCAAGTTTTTGCATGGACATAAGTTTTTAACTCAGTTGGGTAAACACTGAGGAGTTTGATGGATCATATGGTAAGACTATGTTTAACTCTGTAAGAAACTGCCAAACAGTCTCCTGCCGTGGCTGCGCCATTTTGCATTCTGACCAGCAACGAATGGGAGTTCGAGATGCTCTGTGCCCTCGCAGGAATCGACACTGAGCTTTCTCCAGCCTGATCAGTGTGGTTTGGTGTCTTGTCGTCGTTCCCATTTGCACATTGCCAATGACACACGATGTTGAGCACTTTCATGTGCTTATTTGCTCCGTATCTATCTTCTTCAATGAGGAGTCTGTTCAGATCTTTTCCCGATTTTCTAATTAAGTTATTTTCCTGATGTCGAATTTTAAGAGTTATTTGTTTATTTTGGATACAAGTCCTTTAGCAGATATGCGTTGTGCAGATATTTCTTCCTCATACATGGATTGTATTTTCATGCTCTTAATAGTGCCTTTTGTAGAATGGAAGTTTTTAATTTTAATAATATCCAGGTTATCATCTTTTTCTTTCACAGAGCATGCCGGCGATGTTGTATTTAGAAGTTCGTTGCCTTTTTGCTATTGAGTTGTAAGAGTTCTTTATTAAAAAATGGGCTGAGGATCTGAATTTTTTTAAAGATGACATACAGATGGCCAACAGGTACATGAACAGATGCCCCGCATCACTGATCACCAGGGAAATGCCAATCAAAACCACAACGCGGCGTCACCTCACACCTGCAGAATGGCTAGTTGTAAAAAAGACAAGAAATAACAAGGGTTGGTGAGGATGTGGCGCAAAGGGAACCTTCATGGACTGCTGGTGGGAATGGAAATTGGTGCAGCCGCTATGGAAAACAATACGGAGGTTTCTCAAAATATTAAAAATAGAGCTATCACATGATATAATAATTCTACTTCTGAATATGTATCTGAAGAAAACAAAAACTCATTTGAAAAGATCTATGCACCCCTGTGTTCACTGAGGCATTGTTTACAATAGCCAAGACATGGGAACAAGCTAAGTGCCCGTCAATGGATGAATGGATAAGGAATATGTGGTACATATATACAATCAGCTATTACTCAGCTATAAAGAACAAATGAAATCTTGCCATTTGTGACCACATAGATGGACCTGGAGGGCATTATGCCAAGTGAAAAAAGCCAGACAAAGACAAATACCATGATTTCACTTATATGTGGAATCCAAAAAACAAAACAAGTAAACAAACCACAAAACACAGATACAGAGAACAAATTGGTGGTTGCCAGAGGAGAGGGGAGGGGGTGTCAGGCAAAAGGGGTGAAGGGGTCAAGAAGTACAAACTTTCACGTATAAAATGAATAAGTCGTGAGGATGTAATGTACAGCATGGTGACTGTGGTCGATAGTATTGTATTGTGTATTTAAAAGTTGCTAAGAAAGTAAATCTTAAGTGTTTACCTCATAAGAAAAAGATATGTAACTTTGTATGGTGACGGATGGTAACTGGAATTATCATAGTGATCATTTCACAGTGAATACAAACATTATATCATTATGTTGTACATCTAAAACTAAAGTAATATCAGGTGTCAATTATACCTCAAGAAATATCAATAAAAATAAATTTTTAAATAATTAAAAAATAAAAAAACAAATGCAAAATAAATAAAAACTCGTCAAACTCAAGATCAAACAGAATTCTTTCTATATTTTCTTCTAGGAGTTTTATAGTTTACTATTTTTAAATTTAGTTTATGATCTATTTCCCTTTATGCCTGAAGAATATATTTCCTGCACACAGAATCTGGGGTTGGTGTTTTTTTTTCTTTTAGAACTTGAAAAGCATTGCACCCCTTCTTCCTTGCTCTCTCAGTTTTGGGCGACAGATCTGCCTTCATTTGCTTTGGAGATCCCCAAAATGCGACATGTTATTTTGCTCTGGTTACTCCCAGGAATTTTTATTTGTCTTCAGTTTTGAGAAGTTTGATCGTGGCATTTCTTGGCATAGATTTTGGAGGAGGGGTTTACTCTGTCTGGAATTCGCTCAGCTTCTGGAATCTGTAGGTATACACCTTTCGACAAATATGGGACATTTTCAGCCATTATTCTTTAGTCTTTTTTTCAGCCCCATCTTGTTCTCCTCCTGGGACTGCAATGGTGTAAGTGTTAGAACTTTTCATCATCTTGTGGGTCCTTGAGTTTCTGTTCATTTTTTTTTTCAGCCTATTTTCTCTCTGGGGCTCACAGCCTTTCAGTTCCTTCTCTCTGAGTTCACTGCTTCCCTCCTTTGCCACCTCCAAAAAGCTATCGAGCCCGTCCAGTGAGGTGGTCTTTTTTTTAATCTTATTTTTAATTTCATTGTCTTCTTTTTGGTTCTAAAATTTCCCTTTGATATAATTTTATATCTCCTATTTTTTGCCGAGATTTTTTCTGATTTTTCGTTTGTTTCAAGCACGTTCGTGATTGCTGTTGAGGCATTTCTGTGATTGCTGCTTTATAATCCTCATCAGATAATTCCAACGTCTGATTCATCTCGGCGTTGGCGTTTGTTGATTGTTGTTTCTTGCTCACGTTGTGATTGCCCCGGTTCTTGGTGTGATGAGTGAGTTTTTTATTGTATCCTGAATATTTAGGGTATTGCGTGATGACACTCTGAGCCTGTTTAATCTCCCTTTTTCCAGGCGGACTCTGTTTAGGTGTGGCGAGGGGGCCTGGGTGACTGTGTGGCGTCCAGCCTGACCAGCGCCTCGGGCATGGACCCGTGACTCTGCTGGGGTCTCCAGACACCTGAGGTGTCAATGCCCCTGAGGGCCTTGGCCTCGCTTGCTCCGCCTGTTGGAAACAGTGCCCAGAGCGCTTTCTCTGAGTCCCCACCAGCCACTGAGCTTTTACAGGCTGTGTGGACTCCAGGCCCCTGACTTACTGAGCGAGGTTACAAGTTTCCTGTCGCTGTAAAATTTAACGAGTTAGCATTCTCTCACAAAAAAAAAGGGCACTCCGGCCCGAGCCGGGCTGAGCCAGGCTGAGCAGGGACCGTGTACCCAGGGCCTGTGGCCCCCCCACCCCGGCCCCACCCGGCCCTCTGGGATCTGGGCTCAGTGTCTCCCAGCTGAAGCCGGGAGGGGAAGGGGCGTCCCTGAGTACCTGGTTGGCAGACCCTGCTCTCCCCGTGCCTTCCCGGACACGCTTTGAGTTCACTTTTTCCAGAATGTGGGTCGGCCGTGCCGAGGCAGGAAATCAGCCCCGTCCAGGGCCAGCGGACAAGCTTTGGAAAAGGTCAGTTAAAAATATGACCACGTGGCTGGCGTCATGAGCCTCTAGGTCGAGGATAGTGAGGTGCTGGTCAGTGCGTGTGCCGGTGGTGTGTGTCTGGGCGAGGGCTCCCTGGGGACACAAATGGCTGGGAGGGCGGGAGTGTGGGGTGGCATTGGTCCCTGTTGGCTTGCAGCATGCTGCCCACGGCTCCCCTTGGTCAGGACGGGCTCTGATTTCTGCGGTCTCCTCGACAGTGGGCGGTGTCCTGTGTCAGCCCCCAGCCCCGTGCTCACATTGCCCACAGGCTCCCTCACCGGCCTGGCTCACCTCTGCAAGGCGGCCACTTACTAAGGAAAGAGGGAAATACGTTTTTCAACAAAACAGCACAAGCTTTGGGAGAGAGAGGAAAGGCCAGCTCTGAGCCTCTTCCTGTCCTTCCTTCTGATTCCCCGGCCACCACACTTCCACCCTGTCGCCACTGGGTTCTCAGAGACGGTCCCGTCTTAGTGAGTGGGTGGTGCCACACTGAGCCGTGGGGGGTCAGGCAGGGGGCAGCCACCGGCCCACCTGGACCAAGCCCGTAGGCGTTTCGAGCCTGTGCACAGCGGGCACTTAGGAAACCCAGGCGGCTGAAGGCGAGCAGGGTGACAGCCGTGGGTGCGTAGTCCCAGAACCCGGGCCCTTCCCTGTCCGTGAAACGGGTCCTCTGGCCATCCAGCACCTAGGCGCACCGCCTCTGCACACGACAGCGCGTGGACACCTGTGGCCGGAGCACGTGGACGTGGCGGGAGCACGTGGACGTGGCGGGAGCACGTGGACGTGGCCGGAGCGGACACGCTGGCCTGCCTCTCCTTGATCCGGCCCTTCGGAGCCAGCCAGGCGGCCGTCCGGCTGCGTCTCTGCCCGAGGGCTTTCTGCGAAGCCGCGAACATCTCCTCACCCACGCACGGCTGGCCCAGGATGTTGAGGAACGGTTAACACCCCCGGGCGCAGCCGTGAGCTGTGTGGGACGGCTGTCTCCTGACGCCCAGAGTCCCCGGGGAGATTGGGCCCTGGAGGGAACATGCCTGGAAGGGCATCCTGCCCCCCTTCTCGGTGTTTCTAGGGTCACCTTCCAAACGAACTGCCGTACTGATACCTTGTCTCAGGGTCTGCCTCTGAGACCATACCTATGAGCTGCCCCCTGGGGGACGCGGCCGACAGTCTCCACCGGACACCAGTGCGGGCCAAAGCACCCGAGCTCCACGGGAGGCCCAGTGCCCGCCCAGGGCCCAGTGTCCGGCGCTGCGACCTGCGTCCCAGGTTGACGCCCCGGGGCCTCCGAGGATGCCGTTAGGCGACATGAAGATGGGGAGAGTGGCGTTTCCTGGAAAACAGGCCGGCCTGCCAGAGCCCTGATCACGGGAAAATGACAACCATCCCGGCCGGCCTTCAACTGCTGATTGGGGTAAACAGCGGGATTAAAGAAACCACCAGCATTCCAGCTCATCAGAGCTGAAACGTTACTGAGCTCGGCGTGTCCTCTCGTCCAGTCCCCCGAGACCCCGGCAGCCGGTGGAAAATCCGGCGAATTCAAAAACGAGCGTGGGAGTGCACCCCGTCCCAGGCCCTGCGGGTCACGATCTGGCCGGGGGCGGGGGGGCGGGGGGGGACGGAGGGCCCGGGGCCGCCCTGCACGGTCTCGCCGAGCCGTCCCCACTCCCTGCAAGAGAGGGCGAGCGCCCCGTGAGAGACGTCTGCGGGTTCCCCAGGGCGGGCCAGGGGCTTGCCCTGGTCACGTGGCGATGGACCCTGCAGCCCCCGCCCCGCCCGCTCCGGGCTGGTCCCCGAGGGACAGTCTCACCCGCACCTGTCCGGAAAGGCCCCGAGAGCAGACGTCTTGTCTTAGGTCTGGCAAGCGGCGTGTGGCCTCTCGCGTATTCCTCTTGACCTTTTTCCCTACGAGCCTTCAAAAATGTGAACCTATTCCTGGCTCGCAGGCCATGCAAAATGAGTCTTAGGTGGGATCTGGCCCCTGGGCGGTGGAGCGCGGACCCCGGGTGCACAGGGATACGGGGGTGCACGTGGCCCTAGTGTCTCCCCCTCTCCCGCAGAGACTCGTGCGCATGCGCAGTCTTCGCGTCCCAGCCAAACGTCCCCGCGGCGTGAGGCTGTTCCCCGCTCCCCTCCTCCAGGCGCCTGCGGCCCAGACCTGCCCCCCACCCCCCCGGCCCGGCAGGCCCCCGGGGTGCGGCACCTACGCTGGTCCCCCCACCTCTCCAGCACCTGTGTGGGGCGTCTGGCAGGTGCCAGGCAGACAAGCACGCTCAGGGGCGACACCACTTAGTCTCAAAACCACCAATTTCCAAAGTGACCCCGTTCAGGGAAGCGGACGGCCTGCAGCAACTGCCCGAGTGAGGGTCCCTGTGGTGGAGGCACAGACCCGGGGTCCTGAGCACCAAGGACAG
>CM053509.1:1989021-2005000 GCA_028627145.1 Eidolon dupreanum | reverse complement strand
CCGAGTAATAGTCCGCTGTGTCTGTGTGCCGCCTCTTCTTTATCTAATCATGCACTGATGGACAGCTCGTTCACTTTCATGTCTTGGTTATTCCGAATAGTGCTGCAGTGAACCCGGGGTGCGTATGTATTTTCGAATGAGTGTTATCATTTTCTTTGGATCAAGATAGAGAAGTGGAATTGCTGGTCATCTGTTGCCAGTTATAAAAATAGTCACAGGGATGTAAAGTACAGCATAGGGAATATAGTCAGTAAAATGATAATATCTATATATGGTGTCAGATGGGTACTAATTGGGGGGATCACTCCGTAAGGTACATTAATGTCTAATTACTATGTCATTCACTTGAAATTAATAGAATATTGCATGCCAACTGTAATTTAAAAATACACTTAAAAAACTAGAACTAACATCCCCCTCCTCTTTATTTATTTCTTCTGGTTCCTTCCTTCTTGCTTCCGCCCACCCATCCAGTCATTCACCCACCCACCCATCCGGCCGGCCATTCATGCCCTTGACTCGACTCGCAGCCCTCTGCCAGTTCCAGCCCCGCCCCCAGCAGGAGCTGTCCCCGCCTCCAGTCACACCTGGGAGGAGCCTTGAGCAGGGAGCCAGCAGCCAGGACCCGCCACAGGGCTGCCGCCCAGAAAAGCTGGGCCTGTCTGCGGCTAAGGACCCCGGCTAGGTGGGACCAGCTGGGAAGGGAGGTGGCGGCCGGCCGCAGAGGTGGGGGCGAGCAAGGCCTGCATTTGGAGAGGTGCCAGGAGGTCTCTGGGGCTCCATCCTGAAGCCCGGGCAGGGTGTCTGTGGAGAGGGTTTTGTCCCCCGACGTCCCCGGCAGGCCTGGTATCCAACATGGTGGGTTTCCAGGAAGCGGGGTGACCTTGCTGAAGACACCACCTGTTGTGGGGGTCCCGCTGCCACGCGCAGTGGTCTGCTCCCCTGGGTGCGCCTTGCCCCCAGCTACGAGGTTCCAGGCCTGGGGCGGTGAGGGGCTGGGCGCCCGCACCCCAGCCTGTGACCCTAGCTGTCGGCATGGCTGGCGGACCAGCCCGGCCCCCACTAGGGGCCATGGTGAGCTGCCTGCCATGCAGAGCGGGCTGCTTCCTCACGCACGCATGGGCTCGAATAGCCCCCCGAGAGCCGAGACAGCACCTTCTCTCGGCCCCGTAGCCGGGCGGTGTAGCGGGTGGCATGGCCTTCACACCAGGCCCACGTGCAGGGCGCCCGGAACCTCTCCACCCCACACTCCCAGGCCGGCACACGTGGGCGGTTGGTGGCACAATGGCCACCAGCCAGGAAGGACTGTGAGGTCTTTCCCAAGTGGCTAGGGAGGCTATGACGAGCTGGATAGGGACACAGGGCCAGCACGGTGACACCCTCCCACCTCCAGTCCTGAAAATTCAGCCACCTGTGGCAGAGCCTGGCTCCCCACCCCCAGGACCGGTGCGGAAAGCCCATGTGCAGGACGGCCTGCCGGGCTGGGGCCTCCAGCCCCCAGACCCAGTAGCTGCCACTGAAACTGCCTTTCTGGAACATTCTCTGCAAGCTGCAGCTGCACCCAGGCATACAGATGCTGCCTGCAACTTGAGGGGCAGGGTCCACAGAGCAGCTGCAGCCCTGCACCCCACCCCCCCAGGGCCCGGCGGGGCGTCTGCTCAGCAGCGAGGTGGGTGCGTTATCCATCTTTACGGGGTCCAGGTGAGTGGTTTACAGACGGACGGGGAGTGAGCGGGCGCAGAGAGGAAGACGCCGCGTCCGTAACTCTAGAGTCTCACAAGCGGCATCTCCGCGTCAGACGGTCTGCGCTTCGCACCACGGACATCCCGGCAGAGCGCCTCCCCGCGGCCATGAACGTGGACGCGTGCTCACCCCGGGCAGCCAGGACGTCGGGGCCCTGTTGAGGGCGAGGCCCCCCGGGAAGCTCGTTCTGTTTCGTGGTTTATTTTCCCTGGTTGAGCAGCTCTTTGGACCTTTATGATGTTTTTGCTCCTCTTCTGCGAATCGCCTATTCAGAGTCTCCGTCCATTTTTCAATGGAGGGCAATTTCTAATGACTTCATAGGTGCCTTTTGCTTCTGAACGGCATGGCCCCTTTTCCTACCGAAGTGCCACACGCACTTGGTCCCGTCTGCCACGGACTTGTTCACGGGTCTGCGGGTGAGCCTTTCCGCCCCCATGGGTCCTCTGGTTTCCCTTTACGGCTTCTGGGGTTTGCATCTTGCTTGGGCAGCCCCCCGCCTCTCCCCTCCACCGCCAGCATCTAGCATCTTCCATCTTTTCTGTTCTAGTTATTTGTGTTTGCAACGTCTTTAGTGCATTCAGGACATTTCTTGGTGTGAAGTCAGGGGCTGGCTTCCGTGGGTTCTGGCTGCTGGGTGACCAGGGCTCCTTGGCCTCTCCCCTGCTGACCAGGCGCTGTGGGGGGTGCTGGCGGGCTGCAGGGCTGAGGGGAGGGCTGACATGTGAGAGGTAGACGGGGCTCAGAGAGTCCTCAGCCTGACACCTCAGTGGGGGTGTGTGCGGGGGACAAAAGGCTCCTTCTGAACTTGGAGCCACCGTGGCCTCCTTCTCCCCCACGCTGGGCAGAGCCTGAAGAAAGTGGGTGGCCCTCCTCAGGTGTGGCAGCTCCCGGGAGTCTCAGCTGCGTCCCACCCACAGGGTCCGCCAGGCGAGAAACAGTTTTTCTCCAGGAAAGTGAGTGACACCGGGGTGGTGAGGACCCGACCCGCCTCTTCCGAGCCCGTTCCCGGGGTGGGAAGGGCCCTCCTGCCCCTCCCGTCCTCCACGGCCAGACGTGGACAAGGCACAGAGGTCGCGATCACAGCTGGGGCTTGGCAGGAGCTTCCGTGAGCTGCACCCGGGGCCAGCCCCCTGCCTTCTCGTCACCAGTCTCCGCAAGCACCCTGCAAGGTGAATGCCACTATCCCTGCTTCCGAGGAGAGAACAGAGGCTCAGAGAAGTTAAATACCCTGCACAGACACGCACAGCGTGCAGGGACACGGAGGTCACCTGAGGGGGAGCTGACGTGGCCAAGCTGGAGGACGGCAGCGAAATGCCTGGCGGGGTTTGCACATAGTAGGCACGCAAAAGACTGAACTGCCCCCTTCCCCCTTCTCCCCCTTCTCCGTGTTTCTTTCTTCTTCTCTTCCTCGGGAGACTTCCCCAGAGCTTGAAGTCCATGATGACAACGGCAGGCAAACTGCCACCTTGAGACAGGAACTCAGCTCCTGAGTGGCAAGCGCTGTCCATTGAAGGGCTTGGTGCATACACTGCCCCCTGCATAGCGGGTCCTCAGCCAGGCCCCCCCGGGTCACGCCCCTGGGCAGCGCCCCCTCTAAAGGGAAGTTCACAGTGCTGGCCCTGGAGAGGCTGGGGAGGGGGAACCCTGAGGGGCTCCCTGGAGGAGGGGTCTCCGTCTGTGTGTCGAGGACTCGCGTGATTGGTCCTGCACGGTTCTCTGTCCTCGGTGAGCAGAACGCAGGTCGTGGCATTTTCAAAGCTTGTTGAACAGAACACAACAAAGCTCGCAACACGATGCACGATTTCATGTCTAAAACGCAATAACGAGTGGGAAAAAAAAGGGGGGGTTGTAAAAATCAGGATAACGGTCACCCCTGGGCGGGAGGCTGCCGACGGCAGGGAGGTGCGGTGGCGGGTCTGGGGGCGCCGGCGGGATTGTGTCTTTATCTGAGGGAGGCTGGCGGAAGGGCTGAGCCTCCCGCTCTCTGCGGATGTGACATCGCCCCTGTGAGCTGCGAATTTTTCCGCCTGTGTGTTATACTCCAATAAAAAGTTAAAATTTGTTGAAACTGGAGCTCAGGGGCCGGGAGGTTTGAACATGAATCTGGACGCAGTCGGCGGGCCCAGGAGGCCCCTGAGCGGCGGCGGTTCGTGCCCAGGGCTGTGTTTTCGGGTGATGGATCTGGCGGCGCGCGCGGGATGGGGGGCGGCGGGTAGTGGGTGCGCGGGGGCGGGGGTGGGGGCGGGCTGGCGATTGCTCAGAGACTGTCGCCGGCGCAGGTGACAGGTAATTCGCGGCTGCCCCGGGGAGGAGGCGGCGTGCACGAGCTGTCTGGGGCTTCATGAAACACCGGGAAAGAGAAATGAACCGATTCGGCGGCCCCGGCCGAGCCTCCTCCCGGGACGCGAAGTCAGAGGCGGTGCGAGCGGGTCCGGCGGCGGCGCGATTAATTCCCCTGGATCAGGCCTGGATCTAACACATAACAGCAAATTCTTGTTTTTCCATTAAAAACAATACCTCAGCCCCGACGTCAGCTGCCAGGGCCTTAATGAGAGCCCTTTCCCACCCGGGAGGCTGAATGGGACCTTTGTTCCTCCCAGCACGGGGTGCTGGAGATCGCTAGTTTGGCGCAGGGCGGGTGGGGGCGTCCCCGCGATGGGGCGCGCGAGGCTGGATGCGACACAAGCAGCGTGGCGTTCTCGCGACCTCAGCTGACCCGAAAGTTGGCCTAGCTCCTCGGAAGCATGTGTGGGGAGGTTCTCCCTGGCCAGGCCTGGGCGTGGGGTGGGACAGAGAAAGCCAGGGACTGGAAGGTCAGAGGCCTGGGGACTGTCCCTTCCCCGTTACTCACGAACTTGCTGAGTGACCCTGCACAAGGCCTGCCCCCCCTCTTCTGTCTCTCCCCATGTCAGATAAGACAGTTGGCCTCTTGGGAAGGCCGGTTACCCAGGGGACCCGGCCCCGGGCGCCACCGCTGGTGTGCAGGACAGAGCTTGAATGCGGCCGGTGACGTGCCGAGGTGGGAACACATCTCCTGGCATTTGGAAGCACCTGAGGGACACTCAGTGGTGTCGCACAGGAAGTGCTCTGGTCCGTGCCCCTGCACCAGGGTGGACGAGAGACCTGTTCAATTTGGACCTCAACAGAAAGTGACTTGCCACCAAAGGAGGTGACAGAAACACTGCCCGGCCCCCAGGACAGGGTGCCTGCTCGTCCTGGTCTGCCCTGAGCAGGCGTCAGCTCTGAAGGCCCCACATCCCAGAAACCCGCAGTCCCAAGCGCACTGGGAGGGTGGGTTGCCCTGTTCGTGGCCCCCGATAAGAGCTTGGCACCAGACGGGAACCAGGAGCAACTGCGCCTGCGAAACTGGTCCCAGTCCAGCGCCACCCAGGAGGCCGACCCAGAGCAGAGACCAGCCACCTCGTCCCTTCCCACCGCCCTCGGGGGGCAGGGGGCGGGGCTGGAGGTTGCTGTCGGAATCCAGCCAGAGTTAGATCCTCGAGCAGCATGGAACTTTCCCAGACTCTACCTGTTGTTGGGGTGTTTGCTGCAGGGGAGCAGATGGGTCCCTTACTGTCCATGGGTCCCATCATCCTCATCAAAGCTCTTTCTTGTCTCCAGAGAGCTCCGAGTTAACAAGATGGCTTCCAGGAGGAGCCAAGGAGGGACGACCTGGTCTCGTGGCCCTACCTGACTTCCGCAGCCAGAGGGGCCGAGCCGAGTGAGTGGCTTCTCTAGGTCTCGGCTCGGCTAGGCATCATTCCAACTGGACGTGAGCCAGTCAAGGCCTCAGGGCCTGGCCCACCTCGCAGGGCTCCCCAAGTGCCAGCTGCCTCTGCTTCCAAGAAGGACCAAGGCCCGAGGTCACTGGGCAGCCACCAAGCCAGGTCAGGGGGGGTCTCAGACTGGAGAAATCACTTTGACAGAGTGTTATGGTAGCTTTCTGCCTGGTCATCATATCTGGGGCTGGAAGTCTCACCTCTGTTAATGAGGTGTCACTGGAGAGGTGTCCAGGACAGGCCTGAATGCTGATGCAGCTCCCAAACCGATTCGATGCACACTGTTCGGTGCACATCCAACCAGGGTGCCCCCTGCCTGACGCCCCCCTGCCCAACACCCAGCAGATGGAAGAGACCGCCCCTGGGACACCCCAGCGAGCCCCGACCTGTGAAACCTGGAGCAACGGGAGAAAAACATTTTGTCACCGAATGTTTCTGCTTCTTAGGACGGTATTTCTCGGGCTCACGTACAACAAACCCATTGGGTCGCATGTTGCTACGAGGACCACGCTTAGAAAGAGGCGAGGAAGGCATGAGATTGTGGGTGAGAGCTGGCGAGCAGCTTCTTGTGCTGTAAATCGGAAAATTCAGAGATGTGTGGCACCACCACGGAGCCCCAAACTTCTAAATGAAATTTATTATTCCTGTAAAATCCGGAAACAACATCTTCCGGGATGACAAATAGAGAGAAAACATGATTTCAGCCTTGATATTTGGTCTCCTCACGGGCGGTTTTCATTAAAAAGGGCTTTATAAAAATGATGAAAATGTTACAGTTTGCTAAATTAAGTCCGAAACAGCACTACTTAATAATCTAGTGCATTTCAATCATTGTTATTTGAAAGCCTGACATTTGAAAAGGACCTCTGTCTTGGGCACTACTGAAAAACAGAAAAAAGAAACGCTCCACTCATCTTGGGTTGTTTCGTGCATTTCTTAACTTAAATTTGTCCTCCTCAGTGAGAGCCGCTGCCAAGTGATCAGCATCTCAGACTGTACCCCAGACCTCCGGGAGCTTCTGTGGCGTGACAGGGGCCAAATGACAATGGGTTTTCTTTGTCTGGCTTTCTCTTGGGAACTGAAGTAGAAAAGGGTAGCCACTCTTTCCGCTTCTTGGCCCCATAGTGTAAAGCACTCAGGAATGTGGGTGTGCACGGGGGGAGGGGCAGGGAGGAGGCGGAAGGAGCAAACCCTCCTTTGATGCCTACATCTCTTGTAGAAGGGCCTCTGCTGAAGAGCGATGGGAAGGGCCTTCCAGGGGCCCCAGGAAAGATCCTGGTTTCAGAGGAGGCAGCTGCGGGCAGTTGTAAGTGCACTGGGCTCAGACTACAGAAGTCCAGAGCTCTGACACCATCTAGAGCCAAGGACTGGGTGGACAGATGGATGGGTGGTGGGTGGATGGACTGCTGGGTGAGTGGGTGGGTGAAAGGATGGGTGAGTGGATGGGAGGATGGATGGATAGGTGGGCGGGTGGATGGGTAGGTGGATGGATGGATGAATAGATGGACGGATGGGTGGATGGTGACTGCATGGATGGACGGATGGGCGGATGGGTGGATGGGTGGATGGGTGAATGGGTGAATGGGTGGATGGTGGGTGGATGGGTGGATGGTGGGTGGGTGGGTGGATGGTGGGTGGATGGATGGATGGATGGATGAAGGATGGTTGGATGGATGGAGTAAATGGATGAATGGAGAGATGAGTAGATGAATGGACAGATGACAGGAAGCAGACAGATTGCAGCTTTGGCAAGTTCTGGTGAATAGAGTCTGTAATAATATCAGCCAGAGATGCTCCGGAAGCCCCTGGGGCCCCAGCGAGTGTCGTGGCAAACCTAGGAGGGATGTTCTCATCTCCGGCCAGCCCCTCCCTGAAAACAACACTGCCATGCGGTTACCTCACTTGCTTCTTTTCTTTTCTTTTTTTAAACAAACATATTAAAGATTACTTAACTGCAAAGTAAAACCATCCCCAAGCTACTAAGTAGGATATGACTCAGTCGCCGAACGCAGGGTGGCCCGTGGGTAGGCAGCTCCTGCAGGACGTGTATCCTGGTGTTGGGTCAAAGTGGATCGCCCGGCGAAGAAACGCTCCCTCCGGCATGGCTCTCCCTTCGTCTGAGGCGGGGCCAGGGTGCCCCTCTCTCCTCCGTGCATGGAGATGCAGACGCCAGTCCAATCGACACAGAGCGAGACTTGCTAAGTCCTCCGCTCCACCTCACACAGCTGGCCACTGGCCACGAGATGAGGCTCCCCTAGCCCCGGGGAGCTGTCTCCCATCTGAGGACACTTCTGGGCAGGGCAGGGCTCGGTGGGCCTGGCGGCCGGACCTCTGTCCAGGGACCATGCTGTATCCATGGACACAATCATAGACCTACAAATCTTTTCTGTGATTTTACGGAAAAACCTTATGTCTCCATCTTGTTCCTGTGGCCACCCAAGAGACTCTGTCACCGAAATCCCTCACTAAAAAGCCAGAGATAATGTGTTTGCCTCCCCTCTGGCTGCCAAGTCAGCAGCCAAATCAAAGCAGAAAAAACAGGCTCGGATCTCAGAGAACCCACACCGGGTCCCACGACCACCATCTTTCAGCCCAGATGTTCTCCGGCCACGTGTTGTAACGTCTCTCCTGGAGTTTGGGTGGGGACCGCCCACCAGGAGGCTTCGCCACGCGGGCCTTCTAGGATCTGCAGGGTCCCATTTGAAAACTTCACCCTCGGTTCTGTGGTCTTGAGACAACTGTCCCAGCCTGAAGGACTCCTGTGCTCGGTGCCGTAGGGCACCCAGAGTGGGTGGAGCGAAGTTCGCCTCCAGCCCAGGTGTCAACTCACCTGAGAGGGGCTAACAGGAGGCCCCAGAGATCCGGAAGAGGGAGCGACCACATCTGGCAGGGGTGAGGGAAGCCAGAGGGCGGGGGGACCACATCCTGGAGGAGATGGTCTTTGGGCTGGGTCTTCAAGGGTTGAGGGGTGCTCCTTGCACCTCGCAAACACGTCTCGTCGTCCACGCGTGCGCCGAGGCGGCCCGGCCGGTCCACGGGAGCAGCTTCCTGTGGCCACGGGGCAGCGTTCACACGGGCCGCCCCAGCCCGCCTGCTCTTAGCCATGGCAGAGAGCAGATTTTCCAGGAAACAACAGAGTGCTCTGGGCTTTCTCCCCAGGAAGAAGGTTCCAAAGAGTCGACCACGAAAGCAACCGCGGGAGTCTAGGACACGACTAGAATGTCAGTGAAAAACGGTTCACGTCAGTGTGCCATCTGCTAGTGCAAATCTCTCCGCTTTCTTCTGCCACACACGTCCCTGTGTCTAGATCGAGTGAACTGTGCGGAGAAGTGGGACGCCCCTCCCCCGCAAGACGCGTTTCCCCTGAAGCCAGACCCACCCCCAGGAGCCTCCGTCTCTGGGCAGCCAGAGGCCTGGGGCAGCTCAGGGAGTGAGAAGTGAGAGGCGACCCCGACACCCAGCCGTGCGGACTTGACCTGCGTCAGAAGCCAGCGGCCGCTGACACCCTGGGGTCCTGGGTAAGCTGAGTCTTGTCAAAGCCCCGGCACTGTGGGCCCCCGGTGGGGTCGCTGCTTCCGTGCAGAGAGCTGCACAGACCCACCGAGCATTCACGGGGGGCTTCCGAAGCTCCGGGCACGGGGGCTGAGGGGCTGTGCTGCCTGGGGGCGCCTACGCCCACAGGGGTCTTCGCCTCCAGGGCGGCGGCCGCCAGAAGCACCCCATAGCTGCACGCTCTTGCCCTTCAGCCCCGTTCATTCCCACGTGGGGACCTCGGTCCCCCAAACACGAACATATCCAAGCCCCTCTGACACGCAGGTACAGGTGTGCATATCTTCTGTGGCAGAATCCACAGTTTTCACCATATTTCCAAAGGCTACTGTGTGCAATGGGGGGTCCCCCCAAAGAATCTTCTGGCCCCAGCAAAGGCCGTGGGGCAGTGAAAAGCTTTGGAGTCAGACCGGCCTGCAGACGCCTCCTGGCTCACTGACGGCCGCCGTAAGCCGATGGGTCTGTGGTCCCCTACTCGTTCCACTGGCTACCTAGGCGTCGGGACAAAGAACCTGGGGCTGTCGCTGGGACGTTTAGGTCCTGTGTGGAAACACCCCAGGTCTTGTCCCCAAGTTCGTACGGCTCACACAGCGGCAGGGCTAGGCCTGCGGATGGGACCTTCCATCCTGGGGGTGACCAAGCCCTTGTGGGCCACGCGGCCACCACCGAGTCTGCGGGACGTTTGTGCCTCAGTTTCTTGTTTAATTCTCACAGCGACCTCGTCAGGCCGAGCTCACTAGATATAAACACAGGTCCCGAGAGGCCCATGGTCAGCCTCCGGCGGGCAGAGCCCCACGCCCGACCCTCCCCCCGAAGTCTACAGCCCGCAGAGGGCGTGTTGGCGCCTCCGGTCACCCAGGGAACGCCCCGGTCGTCTGCCCTCTTTGCGTCTTGCATCAGACACGTCCTCGTTTCTTTTGTTTCACGTCCGCTGGTGCAGAGGAAGGCACTGGGCTTGCGTAGGAAGCAGCCCCGAGAGGCTCGTTAGGAGGCCGGGGCAGGATGAGTGGCTATCAGCGCCCGGCCATGTGCCCCGCGGGGCACCCGTGACACAAGCGAGCACCTCGCCCCGCCACGGAGCTGTGACGGCCAGCATGGCACCCGCAGCAGTGCCCCCCGGGTGTCCAAGGCAGGCGGGAATGATCGATCACACCCGCCCGACGAGGGCGAGCCCAGAGTGCCAGCCCCAGCCAGCCCAGCCGGAGCGCGAGGCCCAAGGGCCCGCGCCCAAGAGACCACACCTCCGTCCTCGTCATCCCGTGGGGGGCGGGGCCCCTCTGATGCCCGTGAACCTTGGGGCTCTGAGAGGTCCCAGCAGAGTCCGGCCAGGTGGACGGTGGCCGAGATGCCCAGCCCCGCCCCCGGCCCCGCACTGCAAATATCTGAGCCACGGGGATTCTAATCTCAGCCCCGCCTGGCGTCCTGTCCTGCAAGACGAGAGGCCCTCCAGGGACAGGGAGCTCACGCCCAGCACGGCCGGCTCTGGGCAGAAGACACTTCAGGAGGCGAGGAGCACACCGAGCCGACGGGACCCAAGCACACGCTCTGCCCTTCGGCTGTGCAGGGGCGCCGCGAGTTGATGGGGGGCACGAGGCCCGTGGATCGAGGGCTCATGGCAGCCTGGTTTCATGCAGACCAAGAGAGTGCACGAGCCCCGAAGGAGGAGCTGGCACCGAGGGCTCCCAGGTGCCCGTCCCGCCCCCTCAGGGCCCCCAGACCCGGGGACTGGGAATCCTGCAGCCGCTTCTGGAGGCAGCGGCCCTCGCTTGCGGCCGGGGGATGGCAGGGCACCGGGGAAGCCGGTGAGCCAGCTGGAGCCTGGGACGGGCTCGTCCCAGGAAAATGGGAGGTGATACGCTGGCCCGGTGTGCGCTCACACAGGCGCAGGGGCGGGCACGAAGGAGGCACGCAAGTTCCAGAGCCTTCTCTGGCTCCTTCTGCCCCTGGAGTCTGCGGACATGGGCGGGCAGTTCTCATCTCCAGACCCGGAGCCCCCACTTCGTCTCTCCATCTTCACAGGAAACACCCCAGCCCTTTGACTAATGCCTTCTCTGGACAAGCTGAGTCCCCCGGTGCGGCCTGATGGTGTCGCTGCCCATCAGGGGATGGGGGCGCCCGTCCCCTCTGATGGGAGCCCCACTGGCCGTACACAAGCTGTCATCGCCCCTCCTTATTTGTCTTCAAGCCGCTCCCCGCTCCCCGGTCCCGGGGCCTGACGCACATTCCCAGCACCCGCTCTCATTTCGCAGTGTAAACCCGGCAAGCGGGGGAAGCGCCCGGCTTCCCTCCCTCGAGTCCCGCCTTCCCCGTGCAGGGAGGTCTCTGAAGCTGACCTCGGGTGGTGGTTCTCCAACGACTGGGCCCGCGACGCTCGAAAGCAGCAAGCAGCTTCCGTTTCCTCTCGACGTTTCCAAAGACGGTTTTTGTGTTTCTTGACCTCGGTGGGCCTCTCTCTCCTGTGCTGACGGCCGCCCGCGAATCACCACGCTGATCGTGGCAACGGCGGGCTCCCACCCAGCCTTCCGCCGGTTCCCAGCCCGGCCACCGCCACGGCCGCCAGCCCCCGACAGTGCGGGGCCTGCACCGTCACGTCTGCACTAAGCATCCCGCGTGGACGGGACTCCGGGCTGTGGGCCCGAACGCCCTCGTCCCCCTGGAGGAGGCAGAAGAGCGAAGGGGCGGGAGGGCGCATCCCCCGGTTCAAAGCCCAGCTCCACCGAAGGCCACCCAGGAGGTCCAGGGGTGCTCGCCCTCCCCGAGCCACAGAGGTGTCATCTGGAACACCGCTGCCCACTTCTTCAAGTGACGACGGCGTGGCTCCCTGGGACAGCTCTGGGCGTCACAGAGTCTTCCTGTTTGCTCTGCTCTTCCAAGTAAACAGCTCCTGGGGCTCTCATCTCTATCATTTCGGCCCCAGAGCCTCACTTTGGGGGCACATCAGGGAGCAGGGATTATTAACCCTCTGTGGATGGGAGGGAAGAGATGAACTCATCTTTAGTGAGCTACAGCACTTCTCTGTAAGGGGTCCCTCCTGCGGCCAGCCTCCCAGGGGCCCAAAGCAAGATGGAGGCTGCTTAGCCAGGTGGCGTGAGGCCGGGGTGAGGGGCACAGAACGCGCCGCCCACCCTTTGCCAGGAGGCTTCTCTGAACTCACTGCCTCCAGAACTCTCAGCCCAAGGCGCCCTCCCCCTGCCCCTGCTCACTGAGCCCAACTAAACTCATTACAGAGATGGGGAAACTGAGGCTGGGTGTCCCCAAGGCAAACAAAGAGCTGAAGGCCCCAGCAGAATGGCCAAGCCAAACGCAGGTCCCCTTATCAGCCGCTGGAGACAGCAGCAAGCCCTTGTCACTAACTAAAGGTCAGGTCCAATGGCCAGCAAGGAGGGATGTTTGGTGCCGTAAAACATTTTATTATGAAAGCGACCGGGAAATCCTTTGCACAGGCCCAGCCAACAGGCTGACTCAATTAGCCGAGCACGGCACCAGCTCTCCAGGCCGCCCACCCCTGCGTCCCCGAGCCAGGCGGAGGCCGGGCCCAAACCGCAGCCGGCGGGCAGGGCCAGCCCCGAGTGAGCGCCGGGCTCCAGTGGCGCCACACCCTGTGCTGGGCCCTGGGTCAGGGCGAGAGTGGGAGTGGACCCCACCCTGGAGCACCCCCAGGGTGGCTGGGGGAGGGGTGGGCAAATAAGTGGATGGGGAGCCACCGGGCCGGGGGCCTGGTCCAGCTGGGGCTTCCAGGAGGGGAGGACACGTCGGGAGCCCGGTGCCAGGGCGGACGGAGGCGGCGGAGCTTGGTGGAGGAGTCAGTCAGAACCTTCCGGAAGCAAGGGTGCGGCTCGTGAGCCAGCCTCGCTCGGCACGTCTGGGAGCTCCTCACGGCCCCTGTCGCTGCTGGAGGCCGGCAGATTCGGCTTCTGTTGCTGGCAGCCGAACGCCTTGCAGGACGCGGCCCGGTCCCCTCCTCTGCCTCCCGGCCTCAGCTCCGGGCCCTTCTCCTGTCCTTGTTCCCTCGGCTTCTTCCCCAGAGCCCCCCCGCCCTCCCTGCTTCCTTTCCACCTGGCAAGTTCCCAGCCCCTGATCCATGTCACCTCTGAGCTGTGCCGACCTGGGCTTCCCCGGGCCCACCTGGCCACCTGGCCACCTGGCCACCTGCACGCCTGGCGAGCCAGGCCCCCGCACCCCTGTGCACTGGCCGTACACTGCGGTAAACAAAGCCTGCCATGGCGGCAGGAGGCTGGCAGGCAAATTTCTTTTACGTAAACTTATGTTCTTGGAAGGGGGTTGAAACACATTTGTCATATCTTCGTCCTCAGAAGAAGTGCCCCGGGCACTGCTTCCGGATGCGCTGCGCTGTTACTGCCTTCCGACAGCGTCCCACACGCAGACGAGATGTTCCCCCCCCCCCAGCCGCGGGGCACCCCGAGTCAGGGCTGAGAGGCCGGGTGCGAGGCGGCGGGGTGGGGGAGGGGCGGCCTCAGCCTCCCGCCACGCACACCGGCTGGGCGTCGGCGTCAGCCCTCACTGGCTGGACCCAGAATCCTGACACCCCTCTACACTGGGCGAGCAAATGCACCCGCCCTTCCCTGTTTTCGGGCCTTTGCACGGGCTGTGACCCCCACGTATTTGCAGGCCCTCCCCTCGACTCCCCACCCCTCCCCCCCCAAGAGTCAGTTTGAGATGCTATGTGGCTGCAGAAGGCAGAGGAGCCCTGGAAGTCCAGGAACAGCACCCCTAAACCCAGGACACCGCACTGCGATGGGGGAGGTGGGTCCTTTTCTCGTCCACTGTGTGGGTGGGAGGTGAGCTCCCGGGGAGGGGAAGGGGCCCGGAACTCGCTGACCTCCTGCGGGGCTGGTGAGCCTGTCACATCTCAGCAGCACGACCTCCTCTGGGCCGGAGGGCACCGCAGCTCGGAGCGGTTAAGCCCCCAGCTCCAGGTCACCCACCACATGGCAGGGCTGGAATCAGCCTCCGCCCTCCAGGCTCCCTCTCTGGCCCCAGCCCGGCTCCCAGCTGCTGCCAGCCCCCTGTGGGGGGCCAGGAAGGCTCCCTATATGTTTATGGCGTGATCCTGGAGCCCAGATTGCTCCTCCCGGCCCCAGCACCCCCAGATTTAGAGGGGGGCTCCGAGGCTCCAAACCTGTAGCATGCCTCGCGGGGCGCAGCACGGCTCGGCAACCTGCGATTAATTTTCCCTTCCTCATTAATTCCCGGATTTCGGCCGCTCATTACGAGGCGGTGGGCGTGTGGCTGGGGCCGCCGCCCGCGCGCCCTGAGCCGCGGTTACGGGAAGGCCTGGCACTCCTAATTGCCTCGCCTGGCCCCGGACGGGCTCATTAGAGGTAATGAAATCTGCGGGCCCACGGCCGGGGGAAGAGCCGGCGCCCCTCCGGGGAGATGTGCAGGCAGGGGCTCTCAGAGGAAAAACACCCCCAAGCAGCAAGGGGGCATGGGGCGTGGCTCAGCGGGGCACCGGGGCTTGGTCAGACCCGGCAGCAGGGGGAAGCGGGCCAGGGGTCGGGCCTGCAGGACGCGGCGCCGGAGAAGGTTCTGGCCGCTTTTCCCAAGGCTCCACCATCGGTTACCTTTTCTGGAAAGAGCAGACCCCGGAGACCCCACCCCAGCCCCAAAACCACGTAGGGAACGCCCCCTTCTCTATCCCACTGCGCGTGCGCAGAGCCTGTACCCTCCGGGCTGGCTCGGCCTTAGCGCTCAGGATGCGCCGCGCAGCTGGGCGCTGTCCAGGCAACGTCCGTTCAGTCCTCTTCCACCTGCGGCCCTGCTTACGTCACGGCGGCTGGTCCCTCAGCGCCCTGGTGTCGGCTGGGAGGAGAGACAGTGGCCGGTTTCTGGGGCCTGGTGCTCGGGGCCCCACGCATCCTGGGTGAGCACCCAGACCTGGTCTGCAGGTTAGCTCCTCCTGCTGCTGTGAGGAACCTCACGTAAGGTGACACAGTCCTCGGTCCTGGCCATTACGATGTGGATGTCGTTATTCTTCTGACCATACCTGGCCCTGTCAGCTGTCAGCACCCGACAACGACCCAGACCTATGACCTTGCCATGCTGGAGGTCAAAAGTCTGGCACATCGAGGTCACTAAGACTCATCAGAGAAATGCAAATCAAAACCTCGATGAGCTATCACCTCCGTCTGTCAGAATGGCTGGCATCAGTAACTCAAAAACAAGTGCTGGTGAGGATGTGGAGAAAAGGGACCCCTCATACATTGTTAGTGGGATTGCAGACTGGAGGTTCCTTAGGAAATTAAAAATGGATCTACCTTTTGACCCAACAATTGCACTTGTGGGTATGTATCCAAAGAAAACCAAAACAATAATTTGTAAAGATCTAGGCACCCCAACGTTCATGGCAGCACAATTTACAATAGACGAGACGTGGAAGCAACCTGATGCCCATCAATAGACGGCGGGATAAAGAAGTTATGGTTCATATATGCAGTGGAATATTACTCAGCCATCAAAAAATGAAATCCTACCATTTGCAACAACATGGATGGACCCAGAGGGTATTATGCCAAGCGAAATAAGTCAGACAGAGAAAGACAAATGCCATATGACTTCACTTATTGTGGAATCTAAGGAACGAAAGAACAAACTAACTGAAAACAGACTCAGAGATATAGAGGACAATTTGGCAACAGCCAGGTGGCGGGGGGAGGGAGGGCATTAAGGGGCTGGGAGAAAGGGGTGAAGGATTAAAGAGGTACAAATCAGAAGTTGGTGGGCGGTCACGGGGATGGGGGGTACGGCACAGGGAACGCAGCCAGCAGTAATGCCACGTCTGTGTGGAGAGCCAGAGGGGAGACAGAGTAACTGGGGGGATCGTTTCATAAACTGTATAAATATCTAACCGAAGTACTATGACTTGAAACTTATAATAAAATAAAATT
>CM053509.1:1942702-1988521 GCA_028627145.1 Eidolon dupreanum | reverse complement strand
GGGGGAGGACCTGGTCCGGACGAAAGCTCATCGCCCGTTGCGGGTGGGCTAGGTCACCTCCCCAGGGGTATATGTCCGTCTCGCTTGTATTTAAGAAGTGGCACACACGCGTGTACCTTCGCACGTGCGTACCCTGCGTGCCCAGCTGCAGAAAGGGACACACAGGTCCGGGCGCCTCACCTCTAGGAGCTCCAGAGGGGACAGGCGTCCTGCGGGCTCTCTCTCTGCGGCCCGCTCCTCCCGAGAAAGGACTTCAGAAAGCAAATGACTGCATATCACAGTCACATCGACAGATCCTCCCCCACACACTCCACGTTTCTCTTTAACTGCGAAAGTCAGTTCCGAAAAACTTTTAAGTTAACGACTAAGTCAGTTGCATGTTCCGGCTTCCTGAAAGGACTGAATTAAAATATGCAAAATTCACCGGATTTTATTAAATGCCCTCAAATGCTCACATTTCACCCAAATCACCTGTGCAAAGAGTAGGGATTCCCCCCTGGGTCCGGAGGTGGACAGACGCAGCTGGGCTCGAGCCCCCGCTTCTGAGACCCGTTGACTTAGGAATGTCGCTGCCCCTTCTGGATCCTGCCCCTGTGCCTGTGGAAGGAGGATTATGCTCTCAGAGGCCACCTACAGGGGTCAGGAAGGAAACAGGTGGACGGGGCCGACCCAGGATCTGGGTGGACGGGCGCACCCCGGAGAGCTTGCTCCGATGAGGACAGAAGTTGTCACTAAGTCGAAGGCCACTGTTCTCTCCTCACCCATCCCCTGCTTCCAAGAGCTGGGGAGGACCTGGGAATCGTCCATCCCACGGGGGGACCTGAGTCTCAGACAGGATGAGGGGCCCCCGAATGTCTGCGTCCCACTCCCCAGAACCTGTGAATGTGGGAAAGGAACCTGGCCGAGGCGGCTGAGTGGAGGGTCTTATCTCGGCCCTGATCTGATCACAGGAGCCCTCAGGAGGGGAGGGGAGGGGAGGGGAGGGGAGGGGCTCTTTTGGCTGTGACTACAGAGATGAGACGAGGGAGGAAGGACCAGCGAGCAGCGACGTCGCCGGCTTGGAGCACGGAGGAGGGGCCGCGGGCCACGGAGCGCGGGCGGCCTCTAGGAGTTGGGAGAGGCCCAGGAGCCTCCGGAAGGAACCGGCCCTGACAATACACCGAGTTCAGCCCAATGAGACCGGGTCGGACTTCTAAAGCCCCGGAACAGCACGGGAACCACCACGTGCTGTTTTAAGCCACTCCGTGCGTGGAATCTGCTACAGCAGCCACAGGAAGCTAACCCAGCTTCCCAGGCGACAAGGTCCACGTGGCGGCGAGAGTCGAGACGTGGCCGGCCTCCTGGCCCCCAGCCTCTGCTCATCCTCAGAGCTCTGCGCTCTTTTCTCCCCAAAGGTGGTCCGAGCAGCTGCCACGCCCCCTTCCCTCACAATTCAGAGCACAAACACCCTCGTGGTTATTTCCAGTAACCACGCTCACTCATTCATTCCTTCATTCATTCATCATTCATCAGCAGATATCTACTGAGCGCCCTCTTTGTCCCCGGGATTGGGGACACAGGCATGGCAGTCACACGAGCTGCCGCCCTGCAGCTCCCTGCATTAAGTCGTCTTGGTTCGAAGCCAAGCCCTCGAGGTCCCCAGACGCTCCGGGCAGCCTCAGAGGGTGAATGCGGGCGGATACAATGCCATCTCCCCCTAGGACGGCCCATTATGCAGCAGCGAAAAGGAATGAAGGACCGACACACGCCATGGTGTGGGTCGAGTGACGGCACAAGGCTGGAGGAAAGAGGCCAGATGCAGAAGGCCACACGCCGTGGGACCCCATCTGTAGGAAGTGTCCAGAATAGACATGTCCGCAGAGACAGAGGACAGATTCGTGGCTGCCGGGGGCCAGGGGACAGGAGAGATGGGGAGCGACGGCCCAATAGGTTTCGGGTTTTACTGTCAGGGCCCTCCAGAGACACAGAACCAGCGGGTTCACAGAGGGGGGTGTACTCTGGGCTCCCACGGTCACGGTCCCACGATCTGAGGTCTGTGAGCCGGATGCCCAGGAAAGCCGGTGGTGCCATTGCAGCCCGGAGGCCCAGGGACGCGGAGCAGCGACCCCCGGGGCAGGACACACGGGCGTCCCCGCTCAGCGGACGGCGCGGCGTCCACCTCAGCGGTGAGGGCTTCTTCCCCCAGCCTCCGACCCGCGGGCTTGGCCCTCCTGCGGCCCCCCACGGCCGCACCCAGAGACGAAGTCTGCCCGGCCCTTGGGGCATCCTGTGGTCAGACACGTGAATAGGCACGTGGACACGTGAAATCACCTGCCCGGGGTTTCCGTTTGGGGTGAGGAAGACGTTTCAGAACCGGATGCAGGGGATGGCTGTGCACAGAGGTGAATGTATTCAATGCCCCTGAATCGTAGACTTGATGAAGACGGTAAATTCTAGGCTCCGTGGAGCTAGCACGTGCCGGTCCGCGAGGCATCTGTCAGCCTCGCCCGCCCGCGTCGAGGGCGCCCCGGGGAGTGTGTGGGTGCAGGGCGGTGCACGTGCCTGCATGGCAGTCAGTCCTCACGCCTCGCACCTGGACGGTGGGAACGGGCCAAGCCTCTGAGGTGCCCCTCCCCCTCCAAGGCCCCGCCCTCCCGGAGTGACCTTCCAACGAGGCTGACCACGCCCCCCACTCCCCGCCCATTTTCACACCGTTTATCACTCACGTCGTTCATCTTTTTAATTCTGCCCGTTCGAGAGCCTGTCTGAGGGCCGAGCCTGCCACCAGAGGTTAGAAAGGAGTTCAAAACACGTCAAGACCTGGAAGAAGAATTTAGAGCGAGCGAGAGAGATTTCTGAGCACCGTGCACCCACGTGGCGGGGCGGGGGGTATCTGAGAATAATTCAGGGAACACAGGACATGGGGAGACTGTTCTCTTTAGACTCACACCCCGAGGTACCACGAAGATATCAAGACAATATAGATTTCATAATTTATCCGACGCTGGGCAGGGTGGGGTATAAATGCTTCCAGAATTTTCACTAAACAATTTAAACATTTGTCTAGAAGACAGACCAAAATTTTGAAATGAAGAAATGGCCTTAGTGACCCATAGGGGAAAAAAAATCTCAACCCATGTCTTGCGGGAAGTGCCTCTCTGTTGGGGTTCCAGGCTTTGTCTTCACGCAGCACCGTGTCCCCTGCCGGCCTGGCCCGGGGCAGGCTGTCCCCTCGCTCAGAGAAGGGCAGCGTTGCCCAAAGGCGCGGTCAGGACCACACGCTGGCCGACCCCGTCCAGCTCATTCGTGAGAGCCGATCGCTTTAAATAAAGCCGGCCCTCTCTGTAGCTAGTGCGAGGACGGTGGGATCAATTGGGTACACAGAAACAGATTACCAAGCAGGTGGCTTTGGGCTAAAGATAAACTGTGTCCTCATGTAACTCAGGAGAGTGGGATGCAGACAGCTCCTAACGTGCAAAGCGAGGCTGCTCAGGCACTTACTTCTGCTGGGAGCCCAGGCTGGCTCGCAGCCCCAGAAGCCCCCGACGCCCCGCCCCGGAGGAACTGTTGGCGCTAAAAGTGTGAGGCCCGTGCTCCCACTGAGACCCCTGTGCTCAGGGCTGAGAGGTCACGCCCTTCCGGGCAGGGCAGGCCAGGACCCTCGCTGGGAGCTCACCCCCTTCCCCTGACGTCAGACCTGGCAGATCTGCCTGGACCCCACCTGCTGGCCACATATTTCTCCTACTTCTCATATCCCTGCTACGCTTGGCCTCTGTCCATAATGTCAGCCCCCCGGGTATCTGTCCTCTCCCTAAATTCTATTTCTTTTCCCCCGGAAATAATTACAGATTCGTGGGAAGGTGCAAAAATAGTTCGGAGATGTCTCGTATACCCTTCGCCTGCTCTCCCCAGGGATAACAACTTCCATCACTATGGTACAGCATCCAAGTCGGAACCTGGCCCAGGTATGACCCACTGGCCTCATTCAGACCTCATCGGTTTCACGGGCCACCCTCCTAGTCATGGGGCCACTGTGGCCAAACACCGCGGGGGAGTGTGTGTGTGTGTGTGGGGGGGCGCTTAGACAACAGACGTTTACTGTTCACAGTTCTGGAGGCTGGAAATCAGACATCAAGGTGTTGGCCAGCTCAGTTCCTGACGAGGGCTCTCCTCCTGTCTGCCTGCTGATGGCTGTCTTCTTGCTGTGTCACGTGAGGGAGAGAGATCATCGAGACCAACTTCGATTCCATTTAGCCTTAAATCGTAGCTCTAGAAATCCCACTTCTCTCTCTCTCCCCCCCCCCCCTCTCTCTCTCTCTCTCTCTCTCTCTGCCCCTCAGAGGCCCAGCATTTTCCCCGGATGATCAGCAAACCCCAGGGGTCCCAGAGGACAGTCGCCTGGACCTGACTGATGGTCACGCCGTCCGGACCTGAAGATAACATCTTGGCCTGAGTTATGTTTCAGCTCCCGAGCCCTAAGGTGGAACGACCCCCTGGCCGCTTTCCCATGAGACCAGACAGAGGGACGCCGGAGCAGACCTCGGAACTGTCCTCGAGACCTGCAGGCATGATTTATTATCCTCACCTCACCTCCCACCAGCCAGCTCCCTGCACGACCCCGAACCCCTAACCCACGGTGACGTCCGATTTTGCCCTGTAGAATCTGTAACCTACAAGCCGTTGGGAAGCCAGCTCTTTGGGACATGAGCTCCCCACGCTCCGGACAAGCAATTTTCCACCAGACCTTTCTATACTGCAGACTCCTGCTCGTGCATTTCCCTTGGGCAGAAGGTGCAGGCAGACAGATTCGGGTCATGGGGTCTGGCAACGATATTTCTCTGCGGCTGTCTTTTATCAGGGACTAACCCCCAGGACAAGGGCTCCTCCCTCGGGACCTAATCACCCAAAGACCCCCCCACCTCCTGATACCATCACATTGGGGGTTGGGACTTCCACATATAAATTTGGCGGGGACACAAACAGTCTACAGCACGTGCATTCTGTGTGTTCACACGTGCGTGTGTATTTAGTTCTGGGCAATGTTATCCCGAGGTAGATTTGTGTAACTACCAGATATAGATCGTGACCACAATCTGGATACAGAATCACTCCGTCACCACGTGGACCCCTCTTGCTCACCTTCATTGTCACACTCGCCGCCGTCTCCCCACCTCTCGCCCCTGGCGGTCACTAACCCGCTGTCTGGCTCCGTCGTTTCGAGACTGTCGTATGTAACTTTTGGAGTTGGCGTCTCTCACTCAGCACAGTGCCCTCGAAGTCCCCCCTCCTTGGTGCGTGTCCCCACGGCTTGTTCCTTTTTCCTGCCGAGTGGAGTAGTGTCCCAGGGTCTGATGAGCCATGGCCCGAGTCACCGTTCCCTCACAAAAGGCACTTGGGTCTCCAGCATGTCCTCAGGGTGGCCTTCCGAACCCAAGAGGGCCCCCCTGAGGACATGCTGGCCTGCTCCACAGGACCAGAGCGACCCCGCTGGGCCAGCACCCCGCTTCACAGATGGTCCCACAAAGGGGGACCCCCCTGAGGATCTTGGGGGTCCCACGTCCCCATGCACGCCACGCTTTCACAGGGCGCTCTGGATGAAGGATGTTTGGGTGACGTGTGACTGTGTGAACCAGCAAAGGGGAGCCACTTCTACACGTCGGCACCTGTCACTTTCAGCCTTCTCTGTGGCGATGACACAGAGCAAAGGGCGTGGCATGGGTCAGAGGTCATCCTACATCGACCACACGGGCCATCGAAGGGTCTCCAAAGGCAGCCACATTCTTGGGTGAGGGGGTTAGGACAGTAACGTGAATTTTCCAGGATCTCAACTCGGCCCATCACAGGGGATGAAAGTTGCAGCTAAAGAATTTGAAAGTGAACATGGAGCATAAAATTCATAAAAGCCTCCCCACCCCATCCCCCGCCCCAGTCCCTTCAGTCTGTGGGGGCTGGAGACTGTGGGCGAAGCAACAAGACAACCAGCCGAACCAGGCCCATCAATCAGCACGAGCTGTCGGCGAGACTCGGGGCGTGATAAATGGGAGAGCACTTCACGTCAAGTGCAGTAATTCGCCCTGAAATTAGCCGAGTATTCATCATGATGATGCCGATTTTCCAGGAAAATTAAATAATTGCGGCCGGGGTGGACAGACGCTCATTACCGCCTGCCGCTGGCGCCCAGCGTGCCGGTCCCCGGGCCCTCGCTCAGCTCCTCACCCACCGAGGTGACGGCGCTCGTTACCGCGGACACTCGAGAAGGCTCTCGCCCACGTCCAGACACTGCGGGACTCAGACAGTTGCTCCCTGAGAGCCGGTGGGCGGCTGTCATGGTGCCATTTTCTCTGGACATGAGCCTCTTGAGTGTCCTCGGTCGTGATGCTCTCCAGCGGGGCGGGGGCGGGGGCAAGCGACCGGAATCTTCTCATCTCTCCACGCCCCGGGCAACTCAGAACTTTTAGGATTATGGGGGCGGGGAGGAAATCCGGGGACGGGGTCCCCAGGCGGGGTCCGGGGTCTGTCGGCTTAGGCAGGGTCATGCTCTAGGAGCTCAGAGCCCCACGAGTCGGCGCTTCCGACCGCACACGTTTATGTCGCTCTCAGCTTTGGCGACTTTGCTCCCTCCCCACTCTGGGACCTGGACGGACAGTGTAGTCCCCCTCTCGGGCATTGCTTGGCCTTGGGGTCAAGAAACACCCAATGGCTCTTCGATCTGCTCTCTGAAAGTGACCTGCAATGCACACACCTGGACACTGGCGAGGTCCCAGTCGTCGGTCCCCTCGGCAAAGACGGCGTGGAGAATGCGACCCTCCAGCTGCGAGGCACAGCAAGCGGTTGGGACGATGTGACGATCCGCAGGCTGTAGGTGTGCGCCACCCACCTTCCTCACAGCCCCCAGAGGTCTGCTCCCCAGGGGAAGGCAAAGGGGTGGGCCTTGGAGGGGAAGGGACGGCTTTCTGGGAGCATCACCTGAGACCTCCAGAGCCAGGAGCATCCCTGGAGACCAACCTCCGCGTCTCACTCCTGGATTTGTTTTTAAAATCTGCATCTTAGGTTCACACAGCCGAGGCCATCATACTCCTTCCTCCATGGCACGTAATTATCAACGTCTGTTCTATTCGGGTCGTTGGTCTTCACCTGTTTTTCCCAGACCTCCCTGTCTCCCCCCTAAAGGCGCCACGGGAAGGTGTCTCGTGGATGTTCTTGAATACATAACGAACTTTGAAAAACATGGAACTGTTGGTTTTTCTTTTTTAAGTGTTGTTTCAGTTGTAAGTACATTTTGTTGTGCTATAGAGCTCCCGTTTCCCGCTGTCTTCCTTCAACAGTGTGCCTTAGAAATCTGTCCTGCTGGTTGTCGCTTTGGGCGCCGCGGGTTCAGCGCTTCTGACGCCTGCACCGGGCTCCAGAGCGCACGCCCGTTCACGTGTCCCCGTCCCCTGGCAAGGGGGTGTCGCTGAGTTACAAACCACTCAGCGCCGTGTGAAACGTGCTTCTGGCCTGCCCCCCAGAAAGGCTGCCCGTGTCCCCCTGGGTTAGCGTCCCGTTCCCTTCCATCTCTGCCAACGTTTGTATCAGCCAACAAATCTTACAAAACTGGCAGCTTCTTATTACGTTTGCACTGCCCCCCCCCCCACGTTACAAGCGGAATCGAGTATCTCTTCGCACGCTTGTTAGCCTCTCAGATTTTTGATTCTTTGAAATTGCTCATTGTTTCCCACCGGTTGTCCATCCCTTTGATTCGTCAGGGCGCCTTGTATGTTCTAGATCATAATTCCTTACCAATTCCATGTTGTAAATATATTACAATCTGTCACCCATCTGTTAACTTTGGGTCTGTTTCCCATTGACCAATCTCTTGAATTCTGATATTGTCAAACCCACCAGTAGGGTATCCCATGAGCTGTGCCGGGTAAAGCTCCTTATTTCTAAAGATCGCGAGGGCATTCTACACATTTTTAAAATTAATTTTGCAGTCTTACTCCTCCTCACATGTAGTATGTAACCAGTTTGACACAAGCACATTCGCCACGCACGTGGCACAAGGCGCTAGGACTCCATCTAATGTTTTCTTCTGTACAGTGAGTCGATTTTCCCTATGCTGAGAATTAATGTGACCTTTCCTTTCTCCCTGCTTTTGATCCCACAAAGATCCTGCAGAACTATAAAATGACAAGCCACTGAGTTTGTGGCAATTTGTTACACAGCAATGAGAGTGAATTCACTGCCTTTGTAGGATGTCTCTGGGCCAAGTAACAGACAAGCCACCAGCACCCCACCCTGAGCCCTTCTGTTTTAAAATCAACTTAGGAGTTTGGACGTTATGACTTATACATGTTTTAGAATGAGTCTCACAACTTCAAGGGTCTATAAAAATGGTCCCTCTCTCCATTTTATTCACTGTTTCCTTTATGTATGAACTGAATATTTGTGCCCCCCTCAAATTCGTCTGTCGAAGCCCTACCCCGCAATGTGACGGTGGGGGCTCTGGGGAGGTGACTAGGCTTAGATGAGGTTATCTGACCAGGTCCTCGGGCCTCGTGTCCTTAAAAACGAGACGGCAGGGAGCTTGCTCTCTCTCTTGCCATGCAGGGGACACGGCAAGACGGCTGCCCTCGGAAAGCCAAGAGGGGTGTCACCAGAACCCGCCATGCGGGCACCCTGATCTCAGGCTTCCTGCCCCTGGAACTGTGAGAAATTATATTTGTTATTTAAGCCCCTCGCCCCGCATCTGTGGTATTCTGTCATGGCAGCCCAAGCATACTGAGACAGAGTCCTTTAAATATTTTCATTTTATAAAGTGCAGCATAGGGAATATAGTCAATAATATTGTAATAACTGGTATAGTGCCAGGTGGGTACCAGACTTATCGAGGGGATCATTTCATAAGTTATATAAATGTCTAACCACTACACTGTACACCTGAAACTAATATAAAATAATATCGAATGTCAACTGTCATCGAAAAATAAAAAATAAATGTTTTTCTGTTCTCTCTGCATGATTTTCACAGTTTTTTTGGTGTCCTTTACATTTTTTTAAATTTGAATTTTCTTCCATAAAGGTTTTCCGCATGCATTTCTGGCTTAATTTCTAGATCCTTCATAGTTTTTGTTCCTCTTGAGAATGTATCTTTTTTCTATTATATTTCTAATTGGTTAATAACCAGTGTAGAGGAAAGCCACTAATTTTAGTAAGTTGATCTTACATTCAGCACTCTTGCTAAACTCTATTATTAGTTCCAATCACTTTTCTGTTCGTTCTGGTGGGTTTCCACGTAGGTGACATGTACCCTGCACACAGTGACAGTGATGTCTCTTCCCTGCCCTTTCATTTTCTCATCTGATGGCATCAGCCACAGCCTCCTGTGTGAGCTTGAGTCGCTGTGTCCCAGCACTATAGGAAATGAGTCTGAAGTTTATCTACAGAGCAGTGGGTTTCCTGTAAACTTTTAATACGCATAGCCCTTCGTGCATTAAGAATGTCCATTTCTATTTAGAGTATCTTGAGAATTTTTTAAAATCACGAAATGATGTCGAACTTTATTCAATATTTTGCTGCATCCTTGAATCCAAAATTATGTTAAATAACACTGATAGAATTTCTGTTACATTGTTCTTGCTTTCCTAGAATAAACTCAACTAGATCGTTTCTGAAAATATACTGTAGTTAATTAGTTCGCAGCTTATTTGCAATTTTGTCTCTGTTTATGTAACTGAAATGGACCCTTTCTTTTTTATATTGGCCCTATCTGAACTTGGAATAAATGTTATTTCAGCCTCATAAAATGCGTTGGGAATATTTCCCTTATTTCGGGAACAACTTCTCTAAGAGTATTTACCCAATCCTTTCCTCTTTTGCAGAACTCTCTCTTAAAACTCTCTCCTAAAAGCTTTCCATGAGAATTTTTTGAGGGGAATGACTTTGATGGTTATTTCAGTTTCTTAAGAGCTTAAGTTTATGTCATTCCAATCTTCTCTGTCCTAGTACTTTATTTTTGAGTGGATCTCTGAGTAGAAATCTTACAGGCCTAAAAAGAGTGGGGTGCTATATTCACATATATCATTTCCTAAGAGGAATATTTTCACTGAGAGTTATGCTTATTGATTTCTCTAGTTTTCGTCAGTTTCATCAGTTGTGGCTTCACCTATTCCACTGTTATCTTTTTAAAAGAACATATATGTTCACGATTGTTAGATTTTTTTCCATAATACTCTTTTTATTGAGGCACGGTTTCTATAAAATCAAATGTACAGATTTTAAGGATCAGTGTATACCACGTAGCTGACGCCCAAGTCAAGACAGAAAACATTTTTGTCACCCCAGAGAGTCACCACATGCCCCGCTCTACCTACTGTTCTAATGTGACCATAGTCACGCATTTGTCCTCTGTGGAGCTTCCGGGAAATAGAATCGTGCACAGAGACTCGTTTGTTTCAGATTTATTCCTGCGACTCAATGCTTTGGCTTTTCACTCATGTGGTGGCACCTATCCGTCATCCACTCCTTTTGGCTGCAGAGTCATTTCCCATTCTCTCTATTTTTAAATCCATTTTTTAAATCTGTTCTTTTGTTGATGGGCGTTTGGATTGTTTCCGGTTTTTAGCTATTAGGAATAAAATTGTTATGAATCATTCTATACATGGATTTTATGGTTTTATGTTTCTACGTCTCTTAGAGTGGGAGTGCTTGATCACCAAGTAAGAATACGGTATTTTTATAAGAAATTATCAAAGAACTTTGCAAAGTGGCTGTAGCATTTGATACTTTCACAGCAATTTGTGAGAAGCCCAACTGTTCCACATCCCAAGCAATACTTGCCGTTGTCGGCTTTTAATTTTTGTCATTCTGTGGGTAGAAAATGGATTAAACTCATGGTGGTGTTAAATTGCATTTCTCTGATCACTAATAATGCTGTGTATCCTTTCATAAGCATATTGGCCTTTGAATATCTTTTTTGTGTGTGTGAAATATCTATGCAAACCGTTTGCTCACATTTTACAGAGCTATCTTTTTAGCTTTGTTTTGTAGGAGCTCTGTATATATTCTAGACATAAGTCCTTTTCCAAATCTATCTACTGTAAATATTTTCTCCCAATCTGCTGCTTGCATCTTTACTTTACTAAAGGAGTCTTAATGAGCAGAGCAGAAATCTTTACTTTTTATGAAATACAGTTTATCATTTTTTTCTTTTATGGCTACCATTTTTGGGAACCTCTGTAAAAATTTGTTTGAGACCAAGGCCTCAAAGATATTTTCCAGTGATTTATCTTTTGAATTTAAGTCTATGATCTACATCAAAATAATTTTTGCACGGTATGATGTTGGAGTCAAGATTCATTTTCTTCTGATATGGATATCGAGTTGTTCCAGTTTCATTTGTTACAAAGAGTTTTCTTTCCCTGTAGAATTACGCTGGCACTTTCATCATATTTCAGTTGGTCGTACATGCGTGGATCTATGTCTAGACTCTGTATTTGTTACATTGATCTGGTTATCCACATGTCAACATGCTACTGAAATAATTATGGTAACATGATAGCCATTCTTGGAACCAAGTGGTTCATCGACATGGTTTATCTTTCACATGCTTGTGTTGGCTATTCTAAGTCCTTTGTATTTCCATATTGTTGAACAGCTTTATTGAGATGAAATAACTAACATACAACTGTATAATTTGATGAGATTTGATATACATATATACATCACCACAATCAGGAAAATGGATACACTCATCATTCCTATAAGTTTACCACTTCTTAATAAATTCATATTTCTAGTTTGAAATGTCCCTCTTTATCTTTGGAAGGATCCATTTACATTCAGTGTAACTATGGATATGGTAAGGTTTAAATAAACTATCTTGCTATTTAATTTCTATTTGTTCCTCTTGTTCTTTTTCCGTTCCTCTCCTCCTGCCTTAATCAAATATATCTTGTAACCCAATCTATCTCTTACAGGATATTTAGGCATTTCTCTTTGTATTATTCTTTTTATGGTTACTATAAAAATTGTAGTGGGTAATCACATTTATCTTGAATTAACATTATATTACTTTATATTAAAGAATCTTGCAACAGTATTTTTTATTTAACTCTCTCCATTCTTTGTCCAATTTTATTATTTCTTTTGTAAATGTAATAAATTCCACATTACATTCTTACATTTCCATAAAAGCAATCACTTGTTTTACAAAAATTAAGAAAAAAGTTTCTTTATTTACTGTGTAGTTACTATTTTCAATGCTCTTCATTCCCTTCTATAAGTCTAAGTTTCTAATATTCCCTTCTTCCTAAAATAATTTTCTTTAGCATGTACAAGGGCAATCCCATCAGACTGTCAGTGAGTGGATTGCTTAGCAGAAACCTTACAGGCTTGAAAAGAATGGAATGATATATTCATATAACTGCTAACCAAGAATACGTTACTTGGCAAAACTGTCCTTCATAAATGAAGGGGAAATAAAAACTTCCCCAGGCAAACAAAAGCTGCAGTAGCTCATCACCACTAGACCTGCCTTACAAGAAAGGCTCAAATGAGTTCAAGTTGAAATGAAAAGATGCTAAACAGCAACATAAAAGCATATAGAAGTATAAAAACTCACCGGTATAGGTAAGTACACCAGCAAATCCACTTTCAGCATGCTCGAAACAAATGAAAAATAGAAAGTTTTAGCAAAGAAATAGAACAAGAAAATCAAAATGAAAATTATAGAATGGAAAATTACAATAACCAAAATACAAATATCAGTGGATGGGCACAAGAGCAGAAGGGAGAGGCCAGAGAAAAGAATCACTGAGCTAGAAAATAGAACGATGGAGAGAAATGGGCTAAAAAACGAAGAGCATTTTAGAGACCTGTGGGTCTGTAGCAGGAAATGTAACATTCATGCCACAAGAGTCCCAGAAGGAGAGGGGAAACAGGGTGGGCTGAAAAAAAAGTATTTAAAGAAAAAATAGCTTAAATTTCCCCAAATTTGGCAAAAGACATTAACCTACAATTTAAGAGGCTAACTGAACCCCAAACAGATATAAACTGAAATAACTTCATGCCAAAGCACATCATAGTCAAAAAAAGAAAAAGAAAAAAAAAAAAAGAAAAAAAAGGAAAAGATTGAAAGCAGCAAAAGAGAACATATCTTACCTACGTATGAAAAAGCGATTAAAATGACGGTGAATTTCTCATTAGAAACCAAGGAGTTGTAGAACTTTTTTCGAGGACTGAGGAAAAAGAATCATCAGTGCGGAATTCTACACCAGAGAGATTATCCTTCAGTAATAAGAAGGAAATTCGATCATTCTGAGATGAAGAAAAAGTAACAGAATATGTCAGTAGCTGACAAACCCCAAAGAATGGCTAAAGGAAGTTCTCTAAACATAAAGGAAATGATTAAAATAAAGGATTTATGAAACACTGGAAAGAAAGGAAAACAACAAAAAGAGCAAAAACATTAGTAAATATAATAGACTTTCCTTCTCTTGAGTTTTCTAAATTACATTTGACGGTTGAAGTGAAAATTATAACACCATCTGATGTAGTTTTTAATGTATGTAGAATATTTAAAACAACCATAAACAAAGAAGAGTAAAGCAATGCAGAAGAAGGTGATTTTTAAATTTTCACTTGAAATAGTAAAATGATGACACCAGTAGACTGATAAGTTATGTATATATAATTTCATTCCTAGGTCAACCACTAAAAGCTACACAAAGATATACTCAAAAACACTATAAATAAAATAAATGTGTGATATATTTGAGAATAATAGCACAAATGAGAGGTGAGAAAATGAACTGATCTTGCATTATGGTTGCTATATTTTCTCAGAATTAAGTGATTATTAATCTAAAGTACAGTGTGACAAATTAAAGGTGCACATTATAAGTCATAGAATAATCACTGAGAAAAAAGCATAGCTAAAAAAATCAGAGGAATAAAAATGGCACCTTGAGAATTTGTTTAAACAATATAGAAGGCAAGAAATGAACAACAGAATGACAAAAATACATGAGTCATATATAATACAAATTGCAAAAGAGCAAATGTAAACCCAATCATATCAATAATTATATTTAATATAATTAAATGTTCCTATCAAAAGGTGGGGATTGTAAAACTGCACAAAAAAGCAAACTCTGAACGGTGACTACGGAAGACACCCTTTAGATTCAAAGACACAACTCGATTGAAAATAAAAGGATGGAAAAAAGACGTGTTTTAACAGTAATCTTAAAAGAGCTGGAGAGGCTACACTAATATCAGACAAAATAGGCTTTAAGGCAAGAAACATTACTAAAGCCGAAGAGAATCATTTCCTGATGATAAATAATCAATACATCAGGGAGAAAGAGTAGTTATGAATTTATATGCACCTTGAAAAACAGGGCCCTAGAGTAATCATGAAAAGAATGATGAAATTGAGATGAGTAAGAGAGATACTTAACCGTTATGCTTGAATTTAATACAGTTGATTTAAATCATCTTTTCTTGTAAATGGTACAATGAATAGACAGAAAGTATGTAAGGATATATGAGAGTTGAAAAACACTATTAAGCAACTTGACCAAACACATATAGAACAATCCACCCAATGGCAGAAAATTACATGGGGTTTTCAAGCACCCCTGTGAAGTTCTCCAGGATAGATCACACACTGAGCATAAAAAAATTCTCAATGTATTTAAAATAATTGAAATAATCTAAAAGTATTTTCTCGGATCGTACCAGAGTTAAATTAGAAATGAACCAAAAAAGGCAATTAGGGGAATACTCATATTTAGAAATTAAACATCACACTTCTCATTAATACATAGGTCAAAGAAAAAAATTAAAAAGGAAAAAGTATAAAACAAATAAAAACATGACATTAAATTTATGTGATATAATTAAAGTGATGTTTAGAGGGAATTTTTATATTTAAAATCATTCAGAAAGAAGAAAGATTAAACAAAATCAAGAATTAAAGAGAGAATGTCATTGCAGAATTTCAGGAAACAAAAGGATTATAAGAGAAGGTTATGAACAATTTTATGTCAAAAACTTAAGCAACTTAGATGAAAAGAAAAAAAAATTCTAGAAAAACATAAAATATCCAAACTGAGTAAAGAAGAAAAAGAAAGAAAAATTTCTAAGCAAAGTAATTGAATTAGTAATTTAAAACTTTCCCCAAAATAAAGCCGAAGCCAGGATGGCTTCACAGGTGAGTTCCACTAAGCATTTAAAGAAAACTTAATGCCTACTCTTCATTAAATCTTTTTTTTAAAGGAGTATAAAATCTTTCCCGATCCAATTTATAAAGCCATATTCCCCTAAAATCAAAGATTGACAAAGACATCACAAGAAAATAAAACTACAGACCAAAATATCCCTCATAAACACTGATGCCGTATCCTTAGCAAAATATTAGCAAATTAATTCAAGTAACAAACGAGGATGACTTTACATGATAAACAGTGGGGTTTCTCCCAGGAATACAAGGCCGGTTGACTTCCAAAAGTCCACTGAGACGATCATGTGATCTTTTCCCTTCATTCTGTTAATGTGGTAAGTCACACTTATTGTTGTGTTTATGTTAAACCATCCTGTATCACAGGGATAAACTCTACTTTTGACCTTTTAACGTGCCGTTGACTTTGTTTTGCTAGTATTTCACTGAGGATTTTTGCGTCTATGTTCATCAGGAATATTGGCCTATAATTTTCTTTTCTTTTAGTGTCCTTGGATCTGGCTTCAGTATGAGAGTAACGCTGGCCTTGTAAAATGAGTCTGAAAGTGTTCTCACCTCTTCAATTTTTTTGGAGGAGTTTGAGAAGGATGGGTATTCATTCTTCTTTAAATGTTTAATATAATTTACCCATGAAACATCTGGTCCTGGGCTTTTCTTTGTTGGGAGGGTTTTTTATTACTGTTTAAATCTCCTTACTCATTATTGGTTCAGGTTTTGTATTTCTTCATTCTTGGTAGGTTTTATGTTTCTAAGAATTTATCCATGCCTTCTAGATTATTTAATTTGTTGGCTCATAAATGTTCATAGTAGTCCTTTATAATCCTTTGTTTTTCTGTAACATCAGTTATAATGTCTCCTCTTTCATTTACAATTTCATTTATTTGAGTCCTCTCTCTTTTTTCTCTTAGTCTAGCAAAACAATCCTAAAATTCACATGGAACCACAAAAGACGACAAATAGTCAAAGCATCTTGAGAAAGAAGAACAAAGGTGGAGGCATCATTCTTCCTGATTTCAAACTATATTACAAATATATAGTAATTAAAACAGCATGGTACTGGCATAAAAACAGACACATAGACTAGTGAAACAGAATTGAGAGTCTGGAAATAAACCCACAAAATACGGTCGGTTCATAGTTAATGCAGGCACCAGGAACACACACTGGGAAAGGTGGTCCCTTCAGTAAATGGTGCTGGGAAAACTGGAGACACACATGCAAAGGAATGAAATTGGACCCTTACATTACATCATACACCAAAATTTACTCAACATGAATGAAAGACTTGAATGTAAGACCTAAAACTCTAAAACTCCTGGAATAAACAGAGAAAAAGCTCCTAAACGTTGGTCTCGGCAATGTTGGGTTTTTGTTTGTTTTTGCTGTTGTTTCGTGTTTTTTGTTTGTTTGTTTGTTTGTTTTTTGGCTATGACATCGAAAGCACAGGCAATAAAAGCAAAAATAAACTAGTGGGACTGCATCAAACTAAAAATATTCTGTATAGGAAACAATCAACAAAATGAAAAAAAACAACCTACCGAATGGGAGATAATTTTTACAAACCATATATCTGATAAAGAGTTAATTCAAAATATATAAAGAACTCACACAACTCAATAGAAAAAACAAAAACAAAAACAAAAAAAACAAAGAACAAACAAACAACAAAAAAACACCCAAATAATATGATTTGAAAAATGGACAGTCATTTTCAAATGGACAACAGGTATATAAAATTGTTCTCACATCACTAATGATTAGGAAAATGCAAATCGAAATCATAATGAGATATCGTCTCACACCTGTTAGAATAGCTATCATAAAAAAAAAAAAAACACGAGAGTTAACAAGTGTTGATGAGAATGTGAAGAAATTGGAGTCCTCATGCACTGTTGGTGGGAATGTAAATTGGTGCAGCCACTATGGAAAACAGTATGAAGTTTCCGCCAGAAATTAAAAATAGAACGACCCATGATGCAGAAATCCCTTCTGGGTGCACACTTGAAGGAAATGAAATCAGGATCTCTAACAGGTACCTGCGCCCCAAGTTCATTGCAGGATTTCTCACAATGGCCAAGACATGGAAATAATCCAAGTGTCCATTGATGGATGAATGGGTAAAGAAAATGTGATGTGTATGTATACGATGAAATATTATTCAGCCACAAAAAAGGAAGGAAATCTTGCCATTTGGGACAGCATGGATGGATCTGGAAGTCTTAGGCTAAGTAAAATAAGCCAGAGAAAGACAGACACTATGTGATCTCACTTACACGTGGAATCTAAAAAAGTCGAACTCGTAGCCACAGAGAAAGGACTAGAAATTACTAGGGGCCAGGAAGTTGGGGAATTGGGGAGATGCTGGTCAAAAGGTACAAACTCCCAGTTCAAAGATGAATAAGTTCTATGGAATTTAGTACACAGACAGTAATTATAGTTAATGTATTATAAACTTGACATTTGCTAAAAGAGTAGATCTTAAGTGTTTTTTGCCACACACACACACACACACACACACAGATGAGGTAAGAGATGTGTTAATTAATTCGGTTGTGGAATTTCACAATGTATACATATGTTAAATTACAGTCTATACTTTAAATAAACACAATTTTAATTTGTCAGTTCTACCTCAATAAAGGTCGGGAGAAAGCCAAAAAAAATAAAAAAGCCAAAATACTACAACAACAACAAATAGACAACAGTGCAATGTGACAGGACTAACATGAAGGCGAGGACAAGGGCAGAGAGCGTCAGCTGACACAGGGAGGGGGGCACTCAGAGTGGGGTGACGCAGGAGCTAAGCCAAGTCCTAAAGAATAAAGGGACGGAAGAGAGGGAAGAGGGGGCGCTCCAGGCAGAGACGACTCCCCGCAGGGCGCCGGATGGGCAGAGTGGCACGCGTAGGAATGGAGCGGGGGAGGGGGTAAGCTACTTGTCTGGGCGTCAGTCGCCCCATCTGTAAAAAGGGGGGATGGGAGTTGAGTGACTTCTGGTTCCCGCGAGATGGTGGCAGGATGGTGCGTTACCATGGGTTGCTGGCTCTGTCCCTGAGCCCACCCCTGGAGATGCCACCTACGGGAGACAGTGGCTGATGGGCCGTGCTGGGCGTGGCCCGTGGTCCTGCATCCCAGGAGGGGCCCCGCCGGGCCGGCTGTCTGCGTGGGAGGACAGAGCTGCTGGGGGGCGGCGGTTCGGCCCGCCAGGGGGGCTGGGAGCGGAGCAGGGCGCGAGGCGCCAGGAAGCACGGGCCATGGCAGTCCCGTCGCCCTGCCCCGCGGGCGAGGTGGGGCTTTGGGGACGGGAAGCACCCCACGAGCAAACAGAAGCACAAGGTCCCCTGCCACGGACCAGGAAGAGATGGAAAACACATTACAGTCCGAAACTCGCTTTCAAAGGCGCGAGTGCGAACAGATGCATTCACCCAGCCCGCTCGGGGCCACCACGGGCCACCACGGGCCGCCACGGGCCCCCCGGCCGGCGTCCGCCACGCGCTGCTCCGCTGAGGATCTTCGTCCTGGCTCCGACCCTGGGGGTTGGTGAAATTCTAAGCGGCTTCACGGCGCGAGCCTTCGGCCCGAACCCCGCTGGCTTTGTCGCGTGAGGACGCCACGAGCCGGGCGCTCCGGCGGGCGTCCCCAGCCCGGCGTCCTTTCTCACTCGCTGACACGGAAAAGGCACAGCCCTCCGCTCTGCGGGCCGCTGCCCACGGGCCGCCTGCGGCCAGGCCCTCCGAACCCCCGCAGCGTGCACGTGGCGCGCGCCGGGTGGCCGCTCCGCACGTGACACCCGCCTGGGGGCCCCTCCGCTCCCCACCTGCTAGCTCCGCCCCACCCGCGCCGGCCTCTGCCGGGCCTCACCTCCTCTTCAAAAATCTGCACCTCCTGTCCCTCCCCCCACAGCCTTTCCAAGCAGCCGCCTGGGACACCTGTTCCATCGGGGGCGGGGGGCGCCCCAGCCTGGTCCCAGCAGCGCCCAGTGAGCTCTGCTCGCCCTGCCACCCCATCCGGGGAACAGGAACTGCACCCCTGTGCACCCTAACGCTGGAACGTGAGAGTATGCTACTTACGAGGGGTGGGGTTCGGGCTGCCGATGGAACTGAGGGTGCTGGCTGGCTGACCTCGAAATCGCAAGATGACCCGACTCTGCGGACCCACGGGCCTTAAAGGGGAGCGAGGGAGGCTCATTACAGCGTAATGACATTCTATTCCGGTGGCTCTCTCCTCGGAACCGGGCTGGTGCTGGGAGTGGACACCGCGTCCCCAGGAGTCAGGGGTGGGACAGGAAGGGCAATTCAGGGGGCCGCAGCACTGCCCTGTGGAGGGGACCGGACCCGCTGGGCCTTCCAGGTGGAGGAGGAGGAGGACGTCTGAGAGAGCGAGGCAGTGACCAGTCCTCGGGGAGAGCCCGCGGCAACAGGAACCGCTTTGCCTGGGCCCCAGATGGCAGGAGACGGCTCCAAATGGGGGGCAATCATCCCCTGAAGGCCCCACTGCCTAAGACCAAAGTCGGTCAGTAATTTTTAAAACGGAAGCATGGCTTGTTGCGGCCCCTTCTCCAGGCTTCTCTGGTTGTCACAAAGCCACCAGCAGCAAGAGCCATCCCCAGTGGCAGGGAGGAGTATCAGCGATAACCCGACTGGTGTTCGAGCCCAGCTTTAAAGTCACACTGAAGACAGCCGGCGGCCTCCCTGGTGGAGGCGGGCCGGACTCCGGGGTCACTCGCTCGCACACCCAAGCAGCGGAGTGACAGTCAGGCAGTGGCATCGCTCCCCTGGCCACTGTCCCTGCCCCTGAAATGGACAGACCCTTAAAGGGACCTCCCAGGAGGTCAGACAACAGAGCAAGTGAAGGTTGGGGTGCAGGAACCCCTCCCAAGGAGCAAAGGCCCTTTCTCCTTAGGGCCACCAGGGTGGGCAGCCAGCAGGATGACATGGCAGGTCCCTGAAGAGAGGGTGCGGACAGGCCACGAGGGCCGGTGGTAGGAACAGACTGCGCGCCCGCGATCCCTTCTGTGAGGGCGGGCTCCACGACAGAGTCAAAAATGACCCCTAAATGCTGTGAGAATGACTGGCGGCCTTTATCCAGAACCTTCTACGGAACCAGCACACAGTGGGTCCAATGGTGAAGGCAGGGCGAGGGCCCTGGCCAGCTGCAGGCACAAGAACACCTGAAGCCACACTGAGCCCTGCTCTTCACTGACCTGCACAATTCCCAGGCTGAAAATCGCACAACCAAATATGTCGCTAGGCAGTGCGACGGCTCGGGCAGAAATACCGGCTGTACACACCGCGGCGCGTTGCTCTCGCGACTGCGCCTAAGTTCACCGCAGACGAGGAAAGACGCGCTTGGCGGCTGCCGTTCGTGTTTGCCAAGCCAGTTTCGGTGAACTGGGGACTTTGGAGACTTTTATTTTTCTTTCCAAATCAGCAGCCTCAATATGTTTCTAGTATAACAGATAAAAGCATTTTCTCGAAACCTCTAGGAAATTAATGGCTCATTTTCCCCCAGCCCACCAATGCGGGGGCGCTCAATTACCTTACACTGATGAAAGCCGTTGTTCCTGCCTCCGGGCGAAGAGAGAAGAAAAGAATATGCGGACCCCGTGGGAAGGGGGCAGCGCTGCAAGGGGTGGGGACACGGTGGGTCTGACTTTCGGCTGGAGCGTGGGTTCCAGATGCCCCAGAGTGGGGTCTGATGGCGCCATCTGCCAGGAGGAGCTCCTCGGAGTTCTCAGAGGGAGATCAAAGAGCCGGCTACTTACCGGGGCCCGGCGCATTCGAGCCTCCATCTAATTTCGCATTCTAAACGCGCCCCGCAAGGTGGCAAGGTGGGTAGCGCGGGCGTCCCCCTGCGGCTGCGCGGACGCGCGCTGGGAGCCGGCGCTTCCTCCTGCCACGCGGATGGGACGAGAAGGCGCTGGGTCTGCGGGATGCGGACCCCGCGCTCGGGTGCAACTCAGCACTGCCCAGGCACGGACTGATTTATTAGGTCCCCAGAGGTTCCCAGAGTCAGGGGTAGCTTCAAGAAGGGAGAGTGTCCCGGGGATCGTTAGCCACTTATTTCCTGCCCGTAACACTGGTGAACATACACACATGCAACATGCACGCCTACACACGACACACGTACATGCAGCATACACAAACACACATGCATATGCAACATGCACGTCTGCACACACAGTCACACATTCATACATGTAGCACACACAAACGCGCACACACATTCACACCTGTACACACTCATAACATACACTCGTACGTGCAGCACACATACACACGCACATGCAATGCACACCTGCATGCACTCACAACACATACATGCAGCGCACACTCACGCACGCACACCTGCACAATCACAACATACACATACATGCAGCGCACACACACTCACACATGCACACGTAACATGCATACCTGTAGAGTCACACATTCATACATGCAGCACAAACACACATGTGCACACGTGCACACCCACAACACACTTGTACATGTAGCACACATGTAAACACACATGCACATGCAACATGCAAGCCTGCACATGGTCACACACATTCATACATGCAGCAAATACATAAAGGGGCACACACATGCACATGTAACACGTACCTGCACACATGACATACACTCATGCATGTAGCACACACATATGTACACCTGCACATTCGCAAGATACAACACACACTCATACACACAGCACACATGCAAACACACTCACACATGCACATGCAGCATGCACGCAAACACACACACACACACACACACACTCACTCAACTGCGCCCACAGCTGGAAATACCACGGTAGCGCCACCCCATCCCCCCAAGAGAGGAGGAGGCAGACGGCTGTTTTCAGTGGAAAGTGGGCTGGGCTTGGGGACCAGGGCGACTTCAAAGCCCCGCTCTGCGTCTCAGCGCTTTGCAGCATAGAATCAATCTCGCGGTCCCGGCTGGCCCGCACAATTTCTAAGGTCCCTCCGGTTTTACATTCTACGATTCTATTAACACCGAGAGTGGGTTTTAAATGCTAAATGGAGTCCATGAAGGCTGAATATTTCTCGAGATTTAAAACGTCTGTCTACTAATTGAAACTAATTCTCCCAACTGCGCATTAGAAGCCCCAGGCTGATTTTTCTATTTGATGGACCCTGACAAAGCGGCGCTCAGAGACCGAGCGCGGGGCCGCGGGCTTCCCTGCACGCTCGCTGCTGTCCCTCCCGGCGAGGCCCCGCTAATTGGTACTAATGCACCTTTGCTGTCGCCGGCAGGCCGCGGCGCCACCGTCCCCGCGTGCGATGCCACTTAGACCCCTTAATGCACTGCCACGCCTCCCGCCCGCCGCTGTTCCCTTGCGCGTCTCTCGCTCCTCGGAGCCTGGCAGACTAATGGCCATAATTGCAATGATGGACGTGCAGCCGTGCCAGGCACAGCTCTCCCGCCAGAGCAGGGACACGGAAAGCCTCGGGACCAGGACGCGGGACCGAGCGGGTCCGGAGAGGGGGCCACCGGGGGCTGAAGCCGCAGCAGGGCCACAGAGGAAAAACGGCGGTCACGACCGGCAGAGAAGCAGAGCCGGAGTTCAGAGGCCCCGTGGTCGCCGACCCGGCCCTCAGCGCCAGCGCCCCAGAGAGTGGCACCTGCCACTGCTCCCCCCGCCCCCCACCCCCGTGTTGAGCTTTGAGCTGTTGAAATACATGAAAAGCAAATTTCCATGACACGGTATTTACTCTTGCTTCATGTGACACGTTCTTTTTTTAATTATACCAAAATACACAACAGAAAATTACCATCTTAACCGTTTTTAAAGGTACAGCTCGATGGTGTTAAGTACATCCTCACTGTTGTCCCATCATTGCCATCATCCCTTTTCAGAGCCCGCTGGCCATCCCAAACAGAAGCTCTGTGTGGGTGACAAACGACCGTCCGCCCGGGTCCTGGCAGGTGAGGAAGCCCTCTCATGTTTTCTGACCCACTCGGGTCTGTTGCATTTTTTTAAATGCCACTCAGGACTCAACGGCCGTCTACACTTTGAAAAACGGTACGCTCCTCATCCCAGTTGGGGGAACTGAGGCACAGAGATCCAGGGGCCCTCAGGGCCGCCAGGCAGGTCAACCGAAAGCGGGTTGTCTGTTCCTTTCTTTCACAGGAAATTAAGATATACAAGAGCGAAGAGGATAACACACAAACATCCAGAATGGACAAGTGTTACTAATGCGTTGCGATCGCTTGATGTTTCTATAAAATAAAGGGAACGTTGGATAGCGCTCCCTTCCTGTCCACACTCCTGGGGATCCCCTCCCCGCAGGTCACCTGAATCTCATCCTTCTGAATTCAGTGCGTGTTTTCCCCATCCACTGTCCTCATGTTTACACCTACGGAAGAGATATCCATGAATAATTCATAATGTGGTCTGCAGTGTGTTTTTAAACATTTTCGTAAATAGATTACACAGTAAGCTTGCTTTGCAACTCAACATTATGTTTTTGAGATGTAATTGTGTTGCTATGAGTGTGTGTATGTGCGCGCGCGTGTGTGCTTAGGTTGTTTCCAATTTATTTTTCTATTACAAACAACGCTGTAATTACATACGCGTCTCTCTAGGTAATAGATCTGGAAGCGGAAATGCTGAGTCTTTCTGAACACACATTTCCAATTCCAATTTGCTTTGGATATTGACAAATTGCTTTCCAAAATGGTTGAATTAATTTACACTCCTACGGGCACTGTGTGAGAATTTCTTTTATGACTTATCTTTGCTAACTCTTCATATTGTCAGCCTTTCAAAATGTTTACTGATCTGATTAATGTGAAATGTCCTCGTTTGTTTTAAATCACATTTATCTGATTATTAGGGAGGCTAAGCATCTTTTCATAGGGGCATTAATAATTTTCATTTTATCGTTCTGTGAATTGTTTATTCTACTATTCCACTGGCAAAGCGCAGCCTGTGGGCCAAACCCAGCCCATGGGCTCTGATACCGACTGCAAGCTAAGAACAATTTTTACACTTTTAAAGGGTCAGAAAAGAAAAAGAAGTGACCGCTTATGTGTGTCTTGTGAAGCCTGAAATATTTGCTATTTAGGTCTTACCAGAAAAGGTTTACTGACTCCTGTCCTATTGGATTATTTTGTCTTTTTATCGATATATACTCTGGATGTTAATAATGTGTCTGAACTAGCCTCCCCCCCTCCCCACCCCTGCCCATTCCCTCATCAGCCACCATTGTCACCTGTCACCTGCGCACACCAAGCTTCTACTTTCCTGGGGCCACGGTCTATGTTCTCTTAGAAGCAAAATGTTTTCCAACATTCTGTCGAGTTTTGATTACATTCAGAATGTATCATCTAACTTTATCGTTCCCTCAAATTTTCTAAGGAAAATCGATTTAATTCTCTTCACTTGGTGAAATGTATAGTCTAGAATTTCCCTTCTGGTCCCAATGGCATGACTACTACTGAACTTGCACTCCAGTCACAAACGACTAGAAAACTGGGTAAAACACACAAAACAACTGTTTCTAAACACAGAAAAACGAGCAGCCAGGATAGCCATCTCTGAGAGCAGAGAAACAAATGAGCTCAGCCTGACTGCGGGCTTCCTGCCTAAAGGAACTTTCTAGACCATGGCACAGGAGAGGAATGCGAGCACAAGACAAGAGTGTCACAGAGGTTGGCATTTGGGGAAGCTGAGGCGGTAGGTGTTTGTGAGGCAGCTGCACAGAGGGGAGGTTCTGGAGTCTGCATTGTGTCCCCTTAGACACTGATTGAACCCTAAGCTTCACGTGTGGAGGGTGAGACTCCACGAGGCCAGGTAACAAACAACTCAGTAAGCGGAATGATTCCCAGAGCTCATTCAGGACCAGGATAAAGTTGTAGAAAGACTAGCCAGGATGGAGAGACCCCAAGGGACATGTGGGACATTCAGGGGGCCTCAGAATGGTCGTGACTAAGTAGCAAGGCGAAATTAGCTCTAGAGCAAGGTTTTAAACATGCCTGCGCAAAAATTCAAAACAAACCTTAAGAGGATCAAAGTGATCTGCAAGCAACTTAGCTGCTTGCCAAATTAAATTTCATCACTCTTTGGAAAACAACAAAACCTAGACACTCAATAATGTAACATGCATAAGGTTTAGAATCCAATAAAAAAATTACTAGACAGAGTAACTAACAATCAGGAAAGGGTGACTCATAACCCAGAGAAAAATCAATCAAGTGGAACAGACCCAGCAACGACAGAGATGATAGAATTAGCAGATAATCACTTCATAAAATAGCCATTAGAAGTATGCCCAAGGATTTAAACAGAAACATGAACACAATGAGGAAAGATGGAAAGTATAAAAATGAGTCAAATGCAACTTATAGAGATAAAAAATCTGAAATGAAAAATTCATTGGAAGAATTAACAGCAGATTCATTATTGAAGAAATGATCAGTGAACTTGAAAAGACATGGTATTAAAAACTAAAACAAAGTGAAACGCAGAGAGAAGACAGGCTAAAGACAAGGGAAGGAGCTTCTGTGACCTGTGAGAAAATATAAAGGGTCTGATATACATGTATTTGGAGACTCAGAACAGATAGATGGAGACAGAAAAACTCATCAAAGTTTTTCTGAATTTTATGTAAGCCATTAACTTACAAATCCAAGGAACTCAACAAACCACAAGGATAAATATTTACACACGAATCACACAAGACCCATCATAAGCAAACTGGTAATATCCAGTCATAAAGGGGAATCTTAAAAAGATCCAGAAAAAAAGAAAGAAAACACAGACAGGGGAACAAAATAAAATTGTTGCTGGTTTCTTATCAGAAATACGGCAAGCTGGAAGACAATGGAAAACATCTTTAGAATAATGTGATGAAAAGGATACACATGTAGAATTCTACATCAATGAAAATATCTTTCAAAAATCAAGATGAAACAGACATTTCCAAATAAACAAAAACAGAAAATGCATCACCAGCAAATCTACATTACAAGAAACAATAAAAAAAGTTCTTAAGCTGAAAGAAAATAAGACGAGATGAAAACTCAGCTCTATACAAAGAAATCAACATCAATAAAAATGGTAAAAATATGAGTAAATATAAAAGATGCTTATTTTCTCATTTTAAAATTTCTTTGAAAGATTATCGATTCCTCCTGCCTCTGGTTCCAAATGTAAAGAGGTTAGAAGTCACCATCCCATCCTAAGAACAAGGAAAAAACTGAACAGATTGAAAAATTAACAATTCTTGGATTTGCAACGAGATGAGGACATGGGGCCAACCACTGCCCCCAAGATTGGCGGGACAGGGGGATCACAGCTTCATGATTGGACACCACCGTGGGAACCAGGGCTAGCGGAGGAAGACCAGACCCGTAATTGATAAAGTGCCGGAGGCCCAGTGTGGACAACCCTGACAGTTAAAAACTCCAGGGGCACCCAGTTATTGGGACCACCCACAACACTGTGAGGTTTGCCTCCAGGAAGGAGCTTGACCAGATTCCCATGAGAAATAAGAGAGAAAAATCTCCTGCTTCCTGCAGGGGAGGAGAAAGGAACCACTTTGAAATACAGCAGAGCGCTGGGTTCTCCTGACGAGTCTTGCCCTCGTGAGAAATTAGTTAACCGGAGCCGAACCGACCTGGGAGAAGGGAAATACCCAACTCCTGCCCATTCTAGCCATCGTGTTTCATTTAAGGGAGGGAGAAGAAATAAAACCCAAGAAACACTGGAGGAGTTCGCAGTCCAGAGGCACAGGCTCACTAAAGGCTGAGAACTCCCCGTGTGGCTATAGAATGTTTCCCCTCCCCCTCACTTTAACACCATTCTATCAAGGCCTATTTGCAGCAATTGCTTTTACCTGGTCTGTCACGTCTGGCTATTAGGAAAAATTACAAGGCATACTAAAAAACAAAAAAGTACACTTTGAAGAGACAGAGCGAGCATCAGAGCCAGACTGGGCAGGGATGTTGGAATTATCGGACCAAAAATTTAAAACAAATACGATTAATAAGCTAGGGGTTTTAATGCATTATATAGACAGCGTGGAAGAACGTATAGGCAATGTAAGCTGAGAAATGGAAATCCTAAGAACCAAAGAGAAAATCAAGAGATTTAAAAAGCAAAACACTAACGAAAATGAAGAAAGCCTTTCATGGGTTCGCTAGTATGCTGGACGATGGTTCAGAAAAGAATCTCTGAGCTTGAGGATATTTCAATAGAAACCTGAAAAACTGGAAAACAAGGACTGTAAAAACAAACAAACAAACAAACAAACAAACAACAGCAACAAATAGAACAGACTATCCAGGAACTGTGGGACAACTAAAAAGGTGTAAATACATGTAATGGGAATACCAGAAGGAGAAGAGAGAACAGAATAAATGTTTGAAACAATAATGACTGAAACAATAATGAGAATTTCCCCCAAATTAATGTCATACACCAAACCACAGATCCAGGAAGCTCAGAGAACATCAAGCAGGATAAATGTAAAAATACAGGATGTCAAACGGGGAAAAAGAATTTTGAAAGAAGCCAGAAGAAAAAGCATCTCATCTATGGAAAAGCAAAAATAAGAATAACATCTGGCTCCTCCTCAGAAACCAGGAAAGAAAGAAAGAGTGGAGTAAAATATTTAAAGTATTAAGACAAAAAACTCACCAAACTAGAATTTTGTACCCTGTGTTAAATTATGTATGTTTATATATACATCATATAGATATTATATAAAACATATATAATGTATATATGCCTATTTATGCTTATATATAACTGAGATAAATGACAGTGATGATGTAAGAAACAGGAGGAAGAAATTTGGATTTTTTTTATAATAGGTATTCGTCCTACATATGAAGCAGTACACTGTTGTTTAAAAGTGACTTGGATTAGTTGTAAAAAGTATATCTCAAGCTCAAGGGCAACCACCAAAAAACGTTAAAAAAAAAAGAAGTATAACCGATATATTTAAAAAGGAGAAAAAATGAAATCCTATAACATGCTCGATTAAAACCACAAAAGGAAGGAAAATAATTGAAGATAAATAGGGACAAAGAACACAGGCAACAAATATAAAACAGCAACAAAGGTAAATATCAATCCAATTATACCAATAATTGCGTTGAATGTCAATGGTTTAAATGTACCAATAAAAAGATAGAGATCATCAGAATGGATAAAAATGCAAAGTCCAACTATATGTTATCTGCAAGAAACCATAAAGACACTTATAGGTTAAAAGTAAATGGGTGGAGAAAATATACGATGCTGACACTAATTTTTTAAAAAGCACGAGTATCTATATTTATTTCAAACAGAGTAGACTTCAAAGAGGAAAGTTATCAGGGATAAAGCAAAGACTTACATAATGATAAAGGGATCGATCCTCCACGAAGACATAATCCTTAATGTGAATGTACCTAACAACAGGTCATCGAATTACATAAGGCAAAACCTGATAAAACTGCAAGGAGAAATAGAGAAATCTACTATTATAACTGAAGACTTCAATACCCTTCTGTCAGAAAACCCAGCAAGTCAAAAATCAGTAAGAACATTGTTGACTCAATAACATCATCCACCAACTGGGTGGGTATAATGGGCACTTATAGAATATTCCATCCAACGAAAGCAGAAAGCACACTCTTCTCAAGCTCACATGATTTATTCACCTAGATAAATCACACTCAGGGCTATAAAACACACCTTAACAAATGTAAAAAAATAGAAATTCAACATCTGCTCTCAGACCTCAGTAAAATTAAACTAGATATTAACAACAAAAAGCCACTGGAAATTTTCAAAATACCTGAAGATTAAACAGCACACTTATAAATAACATACAAGGCAAAAAAATTATCTAAAAAATTTCAAAATATTTTGAACTAAATGAAAATGAAAACATACTTTTCAAAATTTGTGGGAGGCAGCAAAAGCATTCAATTCAATAGCATTGAAAGTATACATTAAAAAGGAAAAAAGATCTTAAGTCAAATTAATCTCAATCTCTACCTTAAGAAACAAACAAAAAAAAAAGATGAGCAAATTAAATCCAAAGTAAGCAGAAGAAAAGAAATATAAAAACTAAAGCAGAAAATAGTGAAATTGAAAACAGAAAATCAGTAAAGAAAATAAATTAAACCAAAAGCTCATTCTTTGAAAAGATTGATAAAATCAATAAACCTTTAGCCAGGCTAGCTAAGAATAAAAAAGAGAAGACACAAATTTCAGGAAAGAAAGGTAAGACATCACTACAGATCCCATGGACATTAAAAAGAATATCAAGAAATACTGTGAAAAATTCTATTCCCACAAGTTGATAATCTAGATAAAACTGACCAATTCCTTGAAAGACTCAATCTGCTAAAACTCACAAGGACCAATAGACACTTTAAATAGGCTTATGTCTATCACGTGTTTTAATCAATAATTACTAACCTTCCAAAAAAGAAAGCACAAGGCTCAGATAGTTTCCGTGGTGAATTCCACCAAATATTTAAGGAAGAAATTATATCAGTTCTCTACAATCTCTTTCAGAGGATAGAAGCTGAGAGAATACTTCTTAACTCATCGTATAAGGCCATAATTATCCTAATACCAAAATCAAAGACATTACAAGAAAACTATAGTCCAATATTAATCGTGAACATAGATGCAAAAATTCACAACAAAAATAGCTAATCAAATTCAACAATGTATACAAAGAAACACTGTGAACAACTGAGGTCTAGCCCAAGTAGATCTCAATTAATGTAATCCACCTTATCATCAAGATAAAGAAAAAATAATTATACAATCATATTAATAGCAGAAAAAGCATTTGACAAAAGTCAACACCCATTCGTGATAAAAAAAAAAAATTGGTAAACTAGGAATAGAGAAAACCATCCTTAACTTGATAAAGAATATTTATAAAGAACCTACAGCTAACATTGCACTTGGTAGTGAAACTCAAAACTTTCCCACCAAGATAAGGTACAAGGCGAGTACACCCCCTCTTACCACCCCTCTCAGACACTGTACTGAAAGTCCTAACTAAACAATACGACAAGGAAATAAATGCACATAGATTGGGAAAGAAATAAAACTTGTCTCTTTCACAGATGACATGATCATGTATGTAGAAAATCTGAAAGGATCAACAACAACAAAAAACTGGAACTAATAAGTGATTATAGAAAGGTTACAGAATATAAGGTTATTTTATAAAAGTCTATCTTATATATTAATGTTGAACAAGGTGAATTTATCATTAAAAACCTAGTGCCATTTATATCAGCACCACCCAAAATGACATAGATAGTAATCTAACTATATATATGTGTGTGTGTATAATGATTTATATAAGGAAAACTACAAGATTCTGATGAATAAAATCAAAGAATTAAATAAATCAAGTGAGTCCATATTCATAGACAGAAAGACTCAATATTGTCAAGATGTCAGTTCTTGTCAATTTGATATGTAGATTTAACCAATCCAAATCAAAATCCCAGAAACTTACTATCAACAAACTGATTCTCAAGTTTATATGGAGAGGCTAAAGACCCAGAATAGCTAATATAATTTTGAAGGTAAAGAACAAAGCTGGAGGACCTGCACTACTCAATTTCAAGACTTACTGTCAATCTACAGTAACTGAGACAGTGTAGTATTGGTGAAAGAATAAACAAATAGATCGATACAACAGAATCCAGAGCCCAGAAATAGACCCACATAAATACTGCCAAATGATCTTCAACAAAGAAGCAAAGCCAATACAATGGACCAAAGAGAGTTTTTTCCGCAAATTGTGCTGGAACAACTGGACATCCACATGTAAAAAAAGAAAAAAAAAAATCAGTCTGAATACAAACCTTACATACTTCACAAAAACTAACTCAAAATTGATCATAGACCTAAATGTAAACACACAACTGTAAAACTCCTAGAAGATAACATAGGATGAACCCTAGTAATCTTGTTTATAGTGATGACTTTTTAGATACAACACCAACAGTACAATTCTTGAAAGAAATAATTGATAAGCTGAACTTCATGAAAATTAAAACTTTTTCTCTGCCTAAGACGATGTCACGAGAATGGGAAAACAAACCACAGATGAGAGAAAATATTTACAAAACACAGATCTGATAAAGGGCTTGTATCCAAAATGAAAAAAGAACTCTCGAACTCAACAAGAAAACAAACAATACAATTAAAAAATGGGCCAAAGACCTTAACAGACACCTCTCCATAGAAGACATACAGACAGCAAATAAACACGTGAAAAGATGCTCCACATCAAATGCCATCAGGAAAATGCAAATCAAAACAACAACGAGACACCACTACACACTTACTAGAATGGCGAAAATCCAGAACACTGACACCACCAAACGCTGGTGAGGATGTAGGGCAGGAGGACACATTGCTGGTGGGATTGCGACATGGTGCAGCCACTTCGGAAGACAGCTGGAGATTTCTCACAAAACTCAATACACTTTGACCACACGATCCAGCAGTCAGGCTTCCGGTACTTACTCAAAGGAGTTAAAAACCTGTAACTGCACAAAACCTGCGCACAGATGTCTGCAACAGCTTTATTCATACTTCAAAAACTGTGAAGCACCCAAGATGTCCTTGAGTAGGTGAGTAGATAAAAAAACAAATTGGATCCATCCAGACAATGGAATGTTATTTAGTTCCATAAATAAATGAGCCATCGAGCCATGAAAAGACACAGGGGAACCTTAAATGCATATCGCCAAGTGAAAGGAAACAATTCGGAAAAGACGACCCAGGTGTGGCTCCAGCTATACCGAGACAGCATAGAAACTTGGGCCTGGGGCGGGCCAGGAGGAATGTTGGATAAACTGACCGCAAGAATGCCACCACCCCACCACCCCTTACACAAAAATGCGGAAATAGCTAATTATGATCTTTCTGCTGTTTACTTCCAGACACATGTCAGGACCACTGTCCCAAATGCACACCGTTGGAGGTTTGACACTGTGTGACCTTCCCGGAGGCGACCATAAGGAGCAGGCCGCCAACTTGCCCCACAGCAGCAAGAGGAACACGGTTACTGGGCAACGCAACCGGTGCCTTTCAAAAAGCCCACCTCACCCCAGTTTGAGAAAGCAGCCGGACAAAGCCAGGCCACGGGTCAATTTGGAGAACGCCGCCCCCCCACCCCACACCGTCTCCCCTGTGCTCCAGCATTAGCTTAATAAAGTTTGTCTGGAAACTTCTCTGGGGTTTCCTCTTGATTTCTATCTGGGGGAACCCAAGAACCCAAATGCCTGGAATAATATGACACGCTGGAAAGGAAAAAACTATGGAGACAGTAAAAAAAAAAAAAATCCATGGTTGCAGAGGTTAGAAGAGATGGATCAACAAGAGAAGCACAGAAGATGTGGGGCCAGTGAACATACTCTGTATGATGCTATAAAGACGGACACGTCACTATACATCTGTCCCAACTTATAGGCTGTACAATATCAAGGGTGAATTCTATGGTATTCTACGGATTTGGGGTGCCTGTATGTGTCAGTGTAGGTTCATTCGTGGTAACAAATGTCCTGCTCTGTGGGAAGGTGGATGGTGGGGGCGGTTGGGATGCTGAGCAGGGGGTAGATAAGAAATCTCTGTACCTCCCTCTCGGTTTTACTGTGAACTTAAAATAGCTCTAAAAAAAATAAAGTTTAAAAAAAGACAACTGACTGTTTAAAGTAAAATTAAGTCATGCTTTGTAGAGTTTGTAACCTTTGTAGAAATAATGTATAGAAAAATAATAATACAAAGACAGGAGGGGGAGATGGAAATCGTTTACATTTTTACTGGATACATGAATTGATACATTTTTAAGACAGACTGCAATAAATTAAATGTGCATATAAATCCTTGATCAACCTTCAAATGAAATAAAGGGGTACAGTTAATAAGCCTATGGGAGAGATAAAATAAAATGCTAAAAGTAACTCAATCCAAAAGAATTCAGAAAAATGGGGGGGAAAAAAAACAAAGAATGCATGGAAGGCAACAAATAGCAAGATTATAGAATTAAACTAAAAATGTAAATGGTCTAAATGTACCAATTAAAAGCAAATTGTCTGACTGGATAAAAAAAAAAGCAAGACTTGAGACTTCCAATTTCAGCTCCAAGGTGTAAAGTGTTTGAAAGTAATCACTCCCATCGTTACAAAAGGAAAAAAAAAAACTGAACAAAATGAAAATCAATGCCTTTTGTTGGACTCATCAGAGAACTGAGGTCGCAGGGGAAACCACCCACTGCAAATGGGAGAGACAGGAGAATACCAAGCCACAGCCGAAAGCTGCCTACCTGGAGCAGAAGCCACTGGAGCCAGAAACTGGTATTAATACTTAAATGGTAATTGTGACAAACTGCCAGAGACTGTGTGTGGACACGCATGAGAGCGAGAAACGCCTGGGGACTGCATTCTTGGAGGGGAGGGGTGCACGAACGAGTGAATTTTATCTCTAATCCCACAAGGTGCTCCCCTTAAAGAGCCAAGAAAATTCCCTTCACGTCTCAGGCAGGGAGAGGAGAAAAGGAACCATCTGAAATATTCTCGGAGCATCTTCACAGCACAGCTCTACTCGGCAGGCGAAGACTCTGCGGGGTATTTGCTGTGAGGAAGGGCAATTAACCAGCTCCACGCCCTCTGGCCTTCCCGTGCCACCGAAGTCAGGGAGGAAGGGAGCCGGCTAGTGAAGGTCAGGAACACAGGTGCGCTAAAATTGAATCAGGAGATTACACGATGCTTCCCCTCCTCCACACCTTACTAGCACGACAACAGGGCACTATTATAATGCCAACGGATTACAGCGAACAGAGCTCGAAGGCGCAGACTATATTTAGGAAGCTGTCCTTACAGAAACATACAAACAAGAACACTGGAGGAAATGGAAACCTCTGGAACTGACATCTACAGCAAACGTTAAACGCAATTCGACTACTAGCCAGGTTGACATACAACCTGACACTAAAGACCTATTTATCTCGGCTACACCACGCTGGACATTCAACGAAATCATTATAAAGCATTCTTAAAAGCGAGAAAAAATAAGCGTGGGTTCCGGTCAAGGGGGCAGGGTAGGCGAACGCTGTGCTCGCCTCCTCCCGTGACCACGTTAAAATCCCAAATAAATTCTAGAACAATCAACCTGGAGAACCACCTGAAGACTAGCTGGACATAACGCCTATAACTGAGGATATAAAGAAGAGGCCACATCTGGTAGGAGGAGCGGAGACGCAAAACAGGCTGGCCCCGCACCCACGTGTGGCGGTTGAGAGACAGGAGGGATCTCTCCGCCATGGAGGGCCCCCTGGAGGAGCGAAGGGCCCCAGCCCCACCCAGGGCTCCAGTGCCGGGAAGAGGAGTCCCCACAAAGTTCGACTGTAAAAATCAAAGGGGGATTCCAACTTTCTGGCCTGCTAGAAACCGAGACGCCCCCTAAAAGGACCCATGCACAGGCACTCACCCTGGGCTCCGGCAGAGGGACGGCAGCTTCGGAGGCGCCAGAAAAATACAGGGGAAGGCTGAGTTGTGTGGCTTTGGTGCAAAGACTGGAGGGACAGCTGCCATTGTCCCTGAGTTGGGCCTTCCTGCTGTGCGGCCTGCAGACGGGTGCCATCTTGCCCGTGTTGAGCCCGCCTCCACTCAGCCACATCTGAACCTGATTGGCCCGGTGGGATCAGCTTGTTCCACCCAGTGACTTCCTGGGACCCCACCCACCCAACTTTCAAACTGCCCAAGACATAGTCATGGCTAGGAATCCAGCTCCACCCAGCCTTCTCTCTGCAGGGGCTCCTTTAGCCGCCATTGACAGGCCTCCACTCTCGCATCTCCCGGGACCAGGCAGGTGGCCGGCAACTAGCCCCAGCCTGAACTGCAGTGATTTCGAACAAATCTCAGAGATCTGTGGCCGGGAGAGGGCAGGAGCTGGCCTCGACGTGATCCGAGACTTTTGCGAATAGCTATGGGGTGGGCACTGACACCAAATCTGAATCCGCACTAACCTGGCGAAAACCATCCACCCCACCCTGGTGACTTCCTGGGACCTCGCCTCACCCAACTCACGTACCACCTGAGACTCTTTCAGCTGCTGAGCCTCACAGGTAGTCGGCAGGCAGCCTCAGGCCCCGGGGTGCCCTGACCTTTTGGCTAAGCTGCTCTAGGCCCAGTATGGGTGGCAGCTGGCCTCAATTCACCAAGCAGTCTCTCCCACAAGCCTCTAGGTCCAGCACAGGCAGCCACCAACCACGGACCACGTCGTAGCTCCTATCAGGTAGCCCCGGCAATCACAGGCAGTGGCTGACCTTGGCCTGCATGGGAGCCTCTTCCAGGAGGCCTTAGAACCAACACACCTGGAGGCTGGCGTCAGACTTCACCAGAGCAGCACCTACTTATCCCCACAAGCAGCACACCCAAGGGGTGATCCCAATAGGCACACGAGCTCACTGGGGTGAATCCCACTCCATGGGGTCAGCCCAAATACAGCAGCTCATACACTGAGTGCGGCCCGTCCTCACAGCTGGTCAGTCTGAGAGCCAATCCCACCCACCGATGTGCCAATAGCAACCAAGGCTTAACTACTACGACAGGAAGGCGCACACAATCCCCACAAGGGACATTCCTGGAGTACTGGTGCAGGTGACCAGGGAGACTGCTCCACTGGGCCACACAGGGCCCCGACTACATAAGGCCACCCTTCCAAGACTGGAAGACATAGAAAAACTACCTGATACATAGAAATGCACACAGAAAGGCAGCCACAATGAGAAAGCAAAGAAACATGTCCCAAATGAAAGAACAGGAGAAAACTCCAGAAAAAGAATTAAGTGAGATGGAGGCAAATAACCTACCAAAGGGTTCAAAACACTGGTTATAAGGATGCTCAATGAACTTAAGTGATGAACAGATGATCTCAGTGAGAACTTTGATGAAAAGTTAGGAAGTATGAAAAAGGACACAGAAACCATAAAAAAGAACCAGTTAGAAATGAAGAATATAATGACTGAAATAAAGAATACGCTAGAAGAAATCAACAGTAGATTAGATGAAGCAGAGGATCAAATCAGTGGTTTTGGAAGACAAGGTAGCAAAAAACACTCAATCAGAACAGCAAAAAGAAAAAATAATTTAAAAATGAGGAAAGTTTAAGGAACTTCTGGGAAAACATCAAGCAGAATAAATTTGCATCATAGGAATATCAGAAGGAGAAGAGAGAGAGCAAAGGATTGAGAACCTATTTGAAGAAATAATGACAGGAAATTTTCCTACCCTAGAGAAAGAAATAGACATACAAGTCCAGGAAGCACACAGAGCTTCAAACAAGATGAACCCAAACAGGCCCCCACACCAAGATACACCATAATAAAAATGCCAAAGGTTAAAGACAGAGAATCCTAAAAGCGGCAAGAGAAAGTGCAGCTCATTACTTACAAGGAAGCTCCCATAAGATTTCTCAACAGAAACTGTGTGAGCCAGAAGAGATTGACACAAAATATTCAAAGTGATGAAAAGCAAGGACCTACAACCAAGACTACTCAACCTAGCAAAGCTATAAATTGAAATTGAAGATGAGATAAAGAAATTCCCAGATAAGAAAAAGCTAAAGGAATTCATCGCTACCAAGCCAGTATTACAAGAAATGTTAAGAAGAAGGAGGGAAAGTAAATATAATAATAAAATGGCAATAACTATATACCTATCAGTAATCACTGTAAATGTAAATGGATTAAATGTTCCAATCAAAAGACACAGGGTAGGTGAATAGATAAGAAAACAAGACCCATACATATGCTGTCTACAAGAGATCCACTTCAGATTGAAAGACACACACAGAATGAAAGTAAACAGTTGGAAAAAGATATTTCATGCAAATGGAAATTTTTAAAAAGCTGGGGTAGCAATACTTATATCAGACAAAATAGACTTTAAAACAAAGGCTATAATAAAAAAACAGAGAAAGACATTACATGATAAAAGGATAATCCAAAGAAAGAACACATACATATATGTACCTAGTAAATATATATGCACCCAACTTAGGAGCACGTACATATATAAGGCAAATATTGACCAACATAAAAGGAGATACTGACAGTAATACAGCCATAGTACAAGACTTTAACACTTCATTGACACCAATGGACAGATCTTCCAGACAGGAAGAGAAATTCATAACAATACAGGCCTGCATCAAGAAACAAGAAAAATCTCAAATGATCTAACCTTACGCTTAAAGGAACTAGAAAGAAACAGTAAAAAAAATAAAAATAAAAATAAATAAAATAAATAAAAAATAAAAAAAGCCCAAAGTGAATAAAAGGAAGGAAATAATAAAGATCAGAGAGAAAATAAGGGAAATAGGATCTAAACACACACACACACACACACACACACACACACACACACACACACAAAGATCAATGAAGCCAAAAGCTGGTTCTTTGAAAAAATAAATAAAATCAATAAACCTTTAACCAGACTCATCAAGGAAAAAAGAGAGAGGGCTCAGAAAAATAAAATCAGAAATGAAAGAGGAAAAGTGACAACTGACCCCGCAAAAATACAAAGGATTATAAGAAAATACTGCGAGCAATTGCATGCCAACAAGTTGGACAATCTGGAAGAAATGGATGAATTTGTAGAAACATACAGTCTCTAAAGACTGAGTCCAGAAGAAACAGAAAATCTGAATTGACCAATTAATGCTAATGAAATCAAATCAGTAATCAAGAAACTCTCAACAAGATTCCTGGACTAGATGGCTTCACAGGTGAATTTTACCAAAGAGTCAAAGTAGAATTAACGCCTATTCTTTTCAAACTATTCCAAAATAAATCAAGAGGAGGGAAGGCTCCAAGCTCATTTTACGAGGCCACCATTACCCTGATTCCAGACAAAAAAAGAAAATTACAGGCCAATGTCCCTGATGAACATAGATGCAAAAAATCCTCAACAAAATACTAGCAAACCTAATTCATCAATACATTAAAAAGATCATACACCATGATCAAGTGGGATTTCTTCCTGGGATGCAAAGTTGATTCGATATTCACAAATCAGTTAATGTGATACAGCACATTAACAAATTGAAAAATAAAAATCAAATGATTATATCAAGAGATGCAGAAGAACACATTTGACAAAATCCAGCATTCATTTGTGATAAAAACTCTTAGCAAAGTGGGAATAGAGGGAACATACCTCCACTTAATAGAGGCCATATATGACAAGCCCACAGCTAATATCATACTCAGTGGTGCAAAGCTAAAAGTATTTTCCTTAAGATCAGGGGCAAGACAAGGATGTTCACGTTCACCATATTTATTCAACATAGTATTGGAAGTCCTAGCCAGAGGAATGAAAAAGAAAGAGAAATAAAAGGCATCCAAATTGGAAAGGAAGAAGGGAAACTGTCATTATTTGCAGATGACACGATATTATATATAGAAAACCTTAAAGATTCCACCAAAAAGACTGTTAGAGCTGATAAGTAAATTCAGCAAAATAGCAGGATACAAAATTAATATTCAGAAATTAGTTGCATTTTTAAATACCGATAATGAACTGTCTAAAAGAGAAATTAAGAAAACAATCCCATTTATAATTGCATCAAAAATGATAAAATAACTGGGAATAAATTTAACCAAGGAGGTAAAAGACCTGTACTCAGAAAATTATAAGTCATTGAAAAAAGAAATTAAAGAAGATAAAAATAAATAGAAGCATGTACTGTGCTCATAGGGAGGAAGAATTAACATCATTAAAATGTCCATACTACCCAAGACAATCTAGATTCAGTGTAATCCCTATCAAAATACCAATGGCATTTTTCACAGAACTAGAACAAATAATTCAAAAATTTATATGGAACCATAAAAGACCCTGAATAGCTATGGCAATCTTGAGAAAGAACAAAGTTGGAGGTATCACACTACCTTATGTTGAATTATGGTACAAAGTTATAGTAATCAAAACAGCATGGTACTGACATAAGAACAGACATATAGATCAATGGAACAGAATACAGAGTCCAGAAATAAATCCACACTAAATGGTTATTTCATCTATAACAAAGGAGGCAAGAATATACAATGGAGCAAAAATAGTCTATTAAATAAGTGGTGATGTGAAAACTGGACAGATACATACAAAAACTGGATCACCTCCTTACATCACATATAAAAATAAACTCAAAGTAGATTAAAGACTTAAATATAAGACCCAAAACCATAAAACTCCTAGAAGAAAACACGAACAGTAAACTCTCTGACATTGCTCTTATTAATATTTTTTTCTGATATATCTTCTCAAGCAAGGGAAACAAAAGAAAAAATAAACAAATGGAACTACATTAAACTAAAGAAGGTTTGCACAGCAAAGGAAACCATCAGCAAAACAAAAAGACAACCTACTGAATGGGAGAAGGTATTTGCCTATGACACATCTGATAAGGGGTTAATATCCAAACGTTATAAAGAACTCATACAACTCAACACCAAAAAAAACCCCAAAATAATCCAATTAAAAAATGGGCAGAGGACCTGAACAGGCATTTTTCCAAAGAAGACATACAGATGGCCAATAGACATATGAAAAGATGCTGAACGTCACTAATCATTATAGAAATGCAAAGTAAAACAACAATGAGATATCACCTCACACCTGTCAGAATGGCTATCGTCAATAAACCAAAAAACAAGTGTTGGTGAGGATATAGAGAAAAAGGCACCCTCGTGCACTGATGGTGGGATTGCAAATTGGTGCAGCAACTATGGACTAGAACTACCTGATGTCCCAGCAATTGCATCTCTGGGTATTTATCCAAAGAAAACCAAAACACCAGTATGAAAAGATATCTACACACTATGTTCACTGCAGCACTACTTACAGTAGCCAAGATATGGAATCAACCGAGTGCCCATCAACAGACAAATAGATAAAGAAGGTGCGGTACATATATACAATTGAATATTACTCAGCCATGAAAAAGAGAAATCTTACAATTTGCAACAACATGGATGGACCTAGAGGATATTATGGTAAGTGATGTCAGACAGAGAAAAACAACTGCATATGATTTTGCTTATATGTGGAACCTAAAGAACGAAATTCATGGAAAACAAAATGAAAGCAGACTCATAGATAAGGAGAACAAAGTGGCCAGATGGGAAGGGGGTCAGGGGGCTGAAAAGGTGATGTGACTAAGAAGTGCAAATTGATAATTACAAAATAGTCACAGGGATGTAAATTATAACCTAGGAGATAGAGTTAATTGTATTGTTCCAGGTGGGTACTAGATTAAGCAGGGGGATCAGTTCATAAATTATATAGATGTCTAGCCTCTATGCTGCACACCTAAAACTAATATAAAATAGAATTAAATTTCTATTAGAATTCTATTTTAATAGAAAAATAAAAGTTAAAAAAAGTAAGAGTAAACTCTGTGCTGTCTACAAGAAAACCAGTTTAAAAATAAAGACACAGAGATACAAATAAAAGGATAAAAAAAGATATCATTCAAACACTAATAAGAAAACTAAGGTTTCGATGTTAGTAAGAGACAAAGTAGACTTCAAGACAGGAAATATTCCCCGAAGAAAGAACAATATTTTATAATGATAAAATTCTCAGTTAATCAATATGACATAAAAAAAAAAAAACCCAGAAATGTGCATGCTCCTAATAACAGAGCATCAAAATACGTGTAAAAAAAAAAGTGAAAAGATACATGAAAATGTACTATTATTTGAGGTTTCAATTTTCTTCTTTTAGTAATTGAAAAAAAAGTACACAGAAAATCGCTAAGGAGGAAAAATAAGAGTTACATTGGACTTTTCTTCAGAAAATATGGAAGCAAGAAGAGAGTGCAGTGCAATATTTAAAACGTAGAAAAAAAATTCCGCCAATCTAGAATTCTGTATCCAATGAAGTCATCTTACAAAAGTGAAGTTGAAACACTTTCTCAGAAAAAAATTGGGAAAATTTGTTGCCAATAAATTTGCCTTGAAAGAAATGTTAAACGAGTTTCTCCAGAGACAAGGAAAATGATATAGATCGGAGACTTGAATCTACAAAAAGAAAGAGGAGTAGAGAAGGAATACAAAAATGGTAAAACAAAACCTTTATTTTTATTATTTTTAATTGAACTAATGGATGACTTTGTTCCAAATAATGATAGCACCAATGTATTCTGTGATTAAACTTATGGAAAAGTGAAATGAATGGCAGCAGTATTGTTAGGAATAGGAAGGAGGAATCGAGAGTGCTCTGTTATAAAGTGCCCGCACTCCCCATGAAACAGTATCATATTGTTTAAAAATGGACATTGTAAACTCTGGAGCGGTCACTGAAAAAGTAAAAAGAAAGAATGTGTAATTAATATGCTAAGAGAGGAGAGAAAATGAAATCATGAAATGCTCAGAACCATAGAAGGCAGAAAAAAAGTGGAAGACAAAAAAATAAATGAAAAACAAGGACAATGAATAGAGAACAGTAACAAACAGGATAGTCATTAACCCAACTGCTATGGTCTGCATGTCTGTGTCCCCCTAAAATTCATATGTCAAAATCTTTCCTAATTGCCAAAGATGATAGTATTAGAAGATAAGGCCTTGGGGGTGCTTAGATCATGAGGGTAAAGCCCTTATAAATGGGATTAGTACCTTATAAAGGTGGTTCCCGATATATCCCTGGCCCCTTCCATCATGAAAAGGCACAGTGGCGATGGGCCGGCTATGAATCAGGAAGGAGGCTCTTGCCAGAACACAATCCTGCTGGTGCCTTGATCTTTGACTTCCAGCCTCCAGAACTGTAAGCAACAAGTTTCTGTCATTTATAAGCCACCTGGTCTGTGACATTTTGTTATAGCAGCCTATACAGATTACGACACTAATTCTATCAATAATCACTTTAAACATCAATGGTCTAAATACACCAATTGAAAAAAAAAACAGATTATCAGAGTAGATGAAAACAAGACTCGCTATAAATTGTCTTTGGAAATCGACTTTAAATATAAAGTCTCAGATAGATTTAAAAAGTAAAGGGATGAAGGATTATACAAATGCTAATAGGAAAGCTAAAGTAGTTATATTAATTTCAGACAAAGAAAAAGTTCAGAGCAAGGGAAATGAACAGAGATTTCAAAGGAGGTGGCACTGAATAATGATAAAAAGGTCAGTTCTCCAAGAAGACATAATAATCCTTGACGTGTATGTACTTAAAAACAAAGTGTTAAAATACGTAAGGCAAAAACTGCAGAAACTACAGGGAGAAATAGATTTACCCACTGTCATAGTTGGAGACTTCAACTCCACTCTAACAGAAGTGGACAGACACAGCAGGCAGAAAATCAGGAAGGACATAGTTACACTCAACAGCACCATCAATCAACTGGATCAGATGGATATCCGTAGAGTACTTCCTACAACAGCAGCAGAATATATATTCTTCTCATGGAATGTTCACCAAGATAGATCAAATTGTGAGTCATAAAACATACCTCAACAGGTTTACAAGAATAGAAATAATAAAGTCTGCTCTCAGACCACTATGGGATTACACCAGAAATCAATAACAGGAAGACACTAGAAAATCCCCCAAATACCTGGAGATTAAATAACACATTTCTGAATAACACATGGAGCAAAGAACAAGTCACAAGAGATATTAAGAAAGATGTTTAACTAAATGAAAATGAAAATACAACTTATCAAAATTTGTGATTAGAAGGAACTTTTTAGCGTTGAATATATATTAGAAAAGAAGGTCTACGGTCGATCATCTCAGTTTTCACCTTAGGAAACTAGAAAAAGGAGAGCATATTAAATCCAAAGTAAGCAGTAGTAAACAAATAATAAAAATGAGGGCCAAAATCAGTAAAACTGAAAACAGGAAATCAGTAGGGAAAATCAAGAAAAGCGAAAACTGCATCTTTGAAAAATATAACTATTCTATAGTGGCACAAAGCAGGTAAGTGGGTTCCTAGGGACAGAAGGCGTGTGTGGGGTGTAGGAAAGATCAGAAGTCAGGTTTTAAAAAGAACAGAGGAAATTTGGGAAGTTATAGATATTTTCCTCATTTTAATTGTAGTGATGGTTTCATTTGTCAAAACTTATCAACTTGTACATTTTAAATGTGTGCTGTTTATTCTAAGTCAAGTATACCTCCAATAAAGCAGTTTAGAAAATTTTAAAAAGTTTTTAAAGCTGCTTCTTTGAAAAGGTCAATAAAATTGATTAATTTCTAACCAGGCTAATTAAGAAAAAAAAAGAATACACAAACTACTAACATCAGAAATGAAAGACAGGCCATTACTACTGTTTCCATGGGCATTAGAAAGATAATAACACTCTATTCCCACGAATTTGATAACCTATATGAAATGGACCGAATATACATTTTGCCAAATTTGCACAAGAAGAAATGAGCTTAATCTGTAAAATGGTGCAACCAGTTTGAAAGCGTTTTGATCATTTCTTAATAGCTAAACACACATTTCTACGGCCCTGAAAATTTCATGTATAGATATCTCCCCAAGAGAAATGAAAGACTATGTCCAAAAAAATAGCTGCTAGACAACTATGTAAACTATATGCTTTCCTAATAACCCCACACCAGAAACAGCCCAAATGGCCATGAACAGGTGAATGGATAAACGAATGATTGCACATCTGTGTAATGGAGTACACTTGGCAATAAAATGAAAAAGTACCGATGCACACAGTGACATGGGTACATGTCAAAAATATTATGCTGAACATAATAAGCCAGACCTGAACGAGCACTTAACATATGACATTTCACAGAAAGCAGTTCAGCTGCCTGAGGGCAGAGGTGGCAGAGAGATGAGCTATGAAGAGACAGGAGAGGACTTTGGGGGATGGGGAATGTTTTACCTTGATTGACAGCTTACATTTGTCAGATTGCATGGAACCGGACCTTAATAAATGAATTAATAAACATTTCGGACATACATATAATAGGTGGTTGGCTTTTGGGAGGGATAGTATGTCTGCAAAACGAGTGAATGGACTCTGCTCCTTAATGTTTACGAAAGGTTATGCTTGCAATTATACCCTCCACTGTAGAATGTACTACAATAAAGGCAAATTAGAGGATCAACCAAAAGTATAGACATTAAACGTAAAACATAACAAACAAATGATAAATGCCTGTCTAAAAAAAAAACGAGGACCCAGACTGATGTATTATTTGCCGCTGTGCCCCTGGCCAGCTCACGGCCATAAATCAACATCACTGGATGAATGAGTTTGATTCTCTAAGTCCCAGCGTCCCTCAGTCACCAACCGGGTGCGTAGCCTTGGGCAAGTACGTTAAAGCTGGCTCATAAGATTCCTGGACGTCTGGGGCTGAAAGACAGAATGCTATTTTTAAGGACGAGAATGAAAGCAGCAAGCTCCATAATGTGGTCATTGCTGATTTAATTTACGAGGGTTTATGGGAGGTGTAGGAATCAAATAAACGAGCTCGTCTGCTGCTGAGCCGCCTTCCCAGCGCTCGTCCGAGAAGGTCTTCATTTCATCTTCACTCCGGGGGAAGGTTTCCAGTGGATGCAGAGTTTTAGGCTGGCAATTACGTTTTCTTTTCCAGCAGATAAAACTGTCCCGCGGCCTGGCCGTGCTGGCCGCTGGTCGCAGTCGCCCCGTGGGGGTGAAAAGCAACAAACACACGCGAGGTGGGGGGCCCCCCCCTCCTGGAACCGCGCTGTCCCCCAGGCCAGGGCTGGATGGGGGGGACGCGGGGTGCGGTTCCAGGTTTTCGGCTGCCGTATCCCAACTCCGAGGTGCTGGAAGACACGGGAGGAGGTGGGGGGAGGGCGCTCGCTGACTGGGGGGGGGCCCTTCCTCGGCAGCCTGCTGCAGTTTACTTTTGGGGTCCACGAGGGCTGGTTCCTGCGCCCCGTCCAGGGTTTCCGTTTGATCCGCGGGAGACACGCAGGCTGGCGTGGTGCCGCGTGCTGACAGCCGCGACGCTGTCCTCGCTGTCCCCAGCGGGACTCCCCAGGCGCCACAGGCAGAGACGGGGTCCGGCGCCTCCACGCGGCGCCCCTGACCGAAGCTCGCGGTTTCCACACGGTGGCTCCGCCTCTAAGTCATCGAATAAATCGACGCCCCGTGACGCCTGAATTAAGCGGTGTCTGTAAAGCGGGGGCGCACGTCCGTGCGTCCATCGTCAGGATGCTCGGTCTCGGCGAGCGACAGCCTTTGTCACTACCTGCAGTGGCCAAGGCCGCCCACGTCCTCCTGCTTTATTGTGCAACCAGTGAACGCGGAAACATTCAACACAGAGCGAGACGCTCCTGCGATTCGCGGACCTACGAAAGCAGATGAGGCACCGCTCCAAAATCGCCGTGCCTGAGCCCCCCAAGATCTGAGCTCACTGCAGCAAACGCTACACGCAAAAACGCGAGGCCGTCTTGCACGGGCCGTGCGCGTGTGCACGCACGCACACACGCCAAGTGTAAGCTAGAGCTCTCTGAAAGGGGGCTCCCCCATTCCTCGCACTCGACCGTGGGACATCATCCTCTTGGGGGAGCTCTGGGCCCCAACACTTTGACCCAACGAGGGGCGCCCACCCTCCTGTG
>CM053509.1:1882142-1942202 GCA_028627145.1 Eidolon dupreanum | reverse complement strand
CTGTCATAAATTTTACTCCTATATATGTAATAAACCTCATAATTCATTGTTGTTTCTTTATTTTAGTCAATTATATTATTTATAAACAAATTTTAAAATGAGAAAAATGTTTATATCTTCTCACACATTTGCAATTTCCATCATTCTTCATTATTTTGTTTAGAACCAAGTTTCCATCTGGTATTGTCTTTCTTCTGCTTAAAGAACTTGCTTTAACATTTCTTGCTACAGATTCATACAGGTTTTGTTTGACGTTTGTAGGCAAAATGCCTATTTCAACTTCATTTTTGAGATATATTTTCTTTGTTTATGCAATTCTGGCTTGACAGTGTTTTACATGGTTTTCTTTCAGCACTTTAAAGATGCCATTCCAGTGTCTCTAACGTGCATAATTTCTGATAAGAAGTCTTTCGTGTTATCTTGTTCCTTTGTATGTAGAGTGTCTTTACTTCTGGCTGCTTTTATGTAACATAACAGGTGTGTGAGCAGAAGCAGCCCTAGGTATTTAAAGTACATTAAAGATGCTCGCTAAACAGAATAAGCCAGAAGAAGTATGAATGGCCACCAAAAATGCTCGGTCTAGGGACAAAGGGATGAAGAGCATGTCTCTTCTGAGAAGCTAGTCGAATCAAATATAGAGTTTTTTCACAGTCGCTTTCGAATATTATTATATTTATTATTTAATATTAACTAATATTAATTTTATCAACATTAATTAATCATTAATATAATTGATTATATTATATGTGATTATATTATATACATAATTATGCATGCATGTATGTATGTATGCACACATACATGCAGGTGGTGGTTCGCTAGCACATCTTTCTCACCTCAGTTGACACTGCACGGATCTCTTTGCCAAGTATCGACTCCCAGGCTCTTCCTTCGGCAGCCCAGCACGCCCGGGCGCTCTGCCTGACACAACCAAACGCGTGTTACTCTTACGTTTATAAAACAAGAGAAAAGAAAACCAGCAAGTCGCCCCCTTGCCTACCAGATAAAGTCCAAGTGTTTTAGTTCAGCACCCGCGGTCCCCATGAACAAGCCCCTTCTCCATAACCCAACACGGGTCAGCCTTGCTCCTCACGGAAAACCATGCACTTTATCGCCGCCACAGTTTTGCTGACGCCCCTTTTAACTTCTCTGCTCTCTAGAGAACTCAAGAGAGAGTTCATCTGGGTGGCGAACAGTGGGCGCACGCCTCCGGCTCGGTCCTCACCATGTTGAGCCATAAAGACTGGGTTACCGTCTGTCTCCATGAGAATGCGTGTTGGAGGAGGCAGGAATCGCATCTTCTCAATGTGTGGAGCCCCAGCCTCCAGCCAGGCATTAAACAGGTGGTCAGTGAGCGTGAGAGGAAAGGGGTAAAGGAGAAGTACTATGGACTGAACGTGTCCCCCCTCCCCAAATCCATATATTGAAGCCCTAACCCCTAATGGCAACAAGGTTAGGAGAGGTCATGAGAGCGGAGCCTCCAAGACGGGCTTCATCCCTTACAAAGGGATGAAGGAACCAGAGCACTCTGTCCCCGCCGTGTGAGGACACAGCAAGAAGGCGGCTGTCTGCAAGCCAGGCAGAGAGCCCCCACCAGAACCCGGCCGTGCTGGCACCTTGATCTTGGATTTCCGGCCTTCGGAACTACGAGACATACGTTTTCTTTTCAGCCACCCAGTCTGTGGTATTTAGTTATAGCAGCTTCGCTAAGATGTGTGTGCATGGGGGGAGGGGGTGCAGTACGTGAGGCTGCCAGGGAAACGTACCAGACACAAAGTAGGGCATATCTAAACACGCGACGTGAGAGTCCATTGGCTCATCTCTCATCATGCCCCAGGTTCAGCAGATACGAATCTGATCCCATTATATAAGACCGGCTTCAGGGGGATCATTAATCTGCACCCCCCCGCTGGTTCGGGTCTCACTCCCCATGACCTGTATAGACGCCCCCAGCCTGTGCGGCCTCAGAAGCTCCTGCTCTGAGCAGCTTGAAATGAGTCCAAGAGCAGAACAGGCAACCGTTGGCTCTGAATCTAGACGTGGCATTAAATAAGCATATGCAAAAAAAAAAAAATTATATAATATCTAGAAATCAGTCCAAGAAACAGGCTACGGTCTCAGCACCACGGTTCTCAAGTACAGCGCGAGCCTGCGAGCTAGCACATCCATCTACTGTGGGCGTCCAAATTTATAGCTAAAAGGTAAACCAATATTTGTAAGGGATTTCAGTTGTCACTTTAAACAAACAGCTCCTAGTAGAAATGATTTTCATCTCCCCGTTTCCCTCCACCTTTCTCATTCAAGGGTCTCAGCCTTATCTTCAAAGAACAAAAATCTTAAATACCGGAATGATTCAAATGCTGCAGGTTTAAGACTGATAAAATAACGCAGGTCCAAGGGAGCTGGCGTCTGCCCCCGGGCCTCCTAGGCACGTGACCAGCTCCGACGAGACTACACTCACAGAGAGACCTGGTTTGTAGAAGGAAATGGAGGAATTTTCCAAACGTTAGAGGATCCACGTATAAAGGGCTCCTGAATTAGAAGGGAGCTGGGAAAGAAAGGCATCCGACCTTTTTTAAAGTGTGAGCATCGGAGCAGCTCAATCGGCGTGTGATGACAAGGAAAGCGTGTGATGCCCTGGGCACCAGTGGAAACCTGAGGTGTGTCGTCATACCCGGGCGCTGCTGTCCCTGCGGTCCTCACTCACGGGGACCCTCCTGGACTGGCCCTATTTTAACAGCCAAATGTGGCGTGGGATGACCTGCCATCAGACAGCCCCGGAAACAGGACGAAACCACCCGAGAGGAGGCAGCGAAAGGCTTTGCCTTATGGGGGTTGGGGGGAGAGCTCCTGCCTGCTTGTCGGGCTCTCGTGTGGGTCCAGCAGATTCTGCATTGTTTTAACAGGCTTTTTGAACATGTGCAAGAGAGAAAACTTACATAACCCTTTGGACCGGTTTGCTAAGGAGAGCAGAAACCTCAAACGTCAACTTGCAGCTGACGAAGAACAGATACTTCTTTGACAGGCTTCCCTTCGGAGGCTGGCCTCGGGACGGCCACGGCCAGTGGCAGGCTGGTCTCCTCGGTGCTCTTTGAACTTCAGTGTTCGATCATTTTGACCTTGAAGGCATCCAGCTGCGCCTCGGGGGAAGCGAACCAGGCCTTCCACAAACTGTGTCAAATGCTCTTTACCTAAGTCTCGGCTTACGCTGTGCCATTTCCACGGACTTCTTAACAGTTTCAAAGTAAAGGCTTTGTATATAAAAGGATTGGGCACATCGCCCCTCTGCTTTCAAAGACAGGTACCAACTCTCACGGGCGGCGAGGGGCTTGCCCAGGGCGAGCTCTCGGACAGTGCATCGGTCAGGGCACGCTCGCCGATGCTGCGGAAAGACCATCCCCAGTCTTAGGGACACGTAGCAGCACACACTTACTCCGCGGGTGGCCTGGGAGCTCTGCTTTGAGTCAGCGTCATGCTGTCTCCGTGGGACTGACCACGGCCCTCATCTGGAGCACTTAGGGTCCCTGAGAAAGAGGGACGACACAGCCTGTGGTGTGCTGGCATTTCGTGCCGCCCCCTGCAAACGACTGGTGCCACCCCTACTCGCATTCCACTGGGCGCGGCCACCTCATAGGGGTTGGAAAAAGGCAATCCTACCAGGTGCTGGAGAGAGCCAGGACGCCACACCTGAGAGCAGGTGTCTCAGAGCCAGAAATGGGACCCGTGTCAGCTGATCACATGACCAGTGGCCTTCCCACTACACCGTGCAAAGTCTGCAGCTGCACCGTTTTCAATTAAAAAGTTCAAATGTGACACCTTTCAGCCTCTCTTTTTTAAAAAAATTGAGGCATAGAAGCTACGTGTCTCTTAACCCAAACCTGGCTTTAATGCACGTCTACAGAATTCCTCAGAGAAGAACTGTCACATAAATACTAGATACTCAGTTAAATCAGAATATCAAATAAACAACAAAAAAGTTTAGGCTGTATGAGTATGTCCCAAATATACAGGGCCTACTTATAGTAAAAAAAAAAAAATTATTCATTACTTACCTAAAATTCAAATCAAACCAGCCATCCTTGGTGGAAGAGGGGGTATTTTTTTCCCTAAAATCTGTCAACCCCACCTCAAAGGCGGGGCCATCGTTCTAACCCACAATGGATAAAAAGATGAGCATTTAAAAATTACAATCACTGAAAAACATGCAAGGCCAAGGGACCACAAAGACCTGCAGGGCAGCCAGAGGCTGTGTCCCCGGGATTTCTGCAGACTCAGAGCAAGAGCCATCGGGGGTGTCTGTGCTCCCCACAGCTCCCTGCTCACCACAAACGCTCTCCACAGACCCTGTCTGCCGGGTCCAGTGAACGTACTTCTGAATAAAGCGCCAGCCGTGATGGACACCCCCATCCTACGTCATGTGGCCTTTCAGAACTCAAAGAGTTGGGCCCACTTTAATTCGACTGCATTTCCCAGCAACCTGCATGTGACCTGGTACTAGGAGACCTTGATGCATGTTCATTGGACACAGCTGAAGTGGAGGGAAAGAAGGAGGGAAGGAAGGAAGGAAGGAAGGAAGGAAGGAAGGAAGGAAGGAAGGAAGGAAGGAGGGAGGGAGGGATGGAGGGAGCGAGGATGGGTGATGACAGCACAGGATCCCATTTTCACTGAATGTGTCTGAAAACCCCTGTACGTCCACCAGGATCCTAAGAAAGCCCTTGAAAACTGCTGATTGAATCAAAGCGGACCACTCTCTCAGGGCCACGTGGGCCCTTACAGCACCTGCTTGAGCATCAGTAAATGATGTCCCCTTTGGGAGGACATGGCTCCCAGCACAGGGTCAGCGAGCACACAAAGCCTTTGACTTGTGCCCACAAGGCCGGAGCACGCCTCCTCGCTCCTGGGGCAGCTCTGCCCAGGCCTCACAGCCTGGCTAGCAGAATGGGGGTGCCCCCCCCCCCGTCGCTCCTCAGCCAGCATCCCCGATGTCCCTCCCCTGTCCCCGGTGGGAGGGACAAAGCCCTGGCAGGTGCTCTCAGAGTGGACTTACGCTCTTTGCACAACATCTTTTCTGTTCACGTTTCCCACACCCACCAAATTGCCCCGAATCCGAGAGCAAAACAACCACCTCCGAGCACGCGCGCATACACGCACACGCACATGCACACGCACACACGCGCACACACGCGCACACACACAGCCACTGCGTGCGCCGAGCTGCACGCAAGGTAACAGTGCCACCGGAGCGGTGTCTGGATGCGGCCAATCCCATCACAGTCCCAGATGGAGCGGATGGAGTACACGCGCATGCTCCGCACTCGGTTTCACTTTTCCACCGTCTTCGTGGTGTTTTCGGGGCTGCTTGACGATGATTTAATGAGACAAAGAAGACATTACGGGGTGGCGTGTGATGACATGAGGAGGATCGCAGCGAAGCCTGACACATATTCTTCGGTTAATTCAGTTGTGCCTAATTATCTTGTTGCTTTGCCATCCAGCCTTCTCTCAGCTTTGGGAACACTGATAATTGCGGAGCAGCCGCGAGGCGCTCTCTGAAAGATAAGATGAGTAATCCTCCACACTCTAATTTTTCTGCCATGTCCCTGGATGCCTCTAAGCGCGGGGAAGAGAGAACTTCGGAATCCAGCTTTTTCTCTGAGACTCGTGAGACAGCGATGACTTGCATTTCCCATCATGCTTTGCCACAAATAACCAGTTGTCCGTCTCTCTTTGTCCACTTAAGAGAAATGATGGCCCGTTTGAGGGGGAACCACTTTGAGGACTGGACAGAGATGAGATGAACCATTTTTAAGTTACTTGACTCCGAAATCTCCACTGAAGAAAATGCGCCCGGACACGCATTGGCCTGGGATGACCTTTGGCTTTGGGGCTGTGAGTCCACAGCTTGATTTCTCTAGCCTCTTAGTCCACGTTTGTACAAATTTTCCTCTGTGCCTACGCCGTTTTCTGTAATTAGAAAATGTTTTTTTCAAACACTCTAAAACTCCTCTGAACTTCAAAATTATAACCTCAGGTCAACTTTGCGACCAAGTGGGACTTCTTTGGTTTACCTTCATTGTAACTTGGTTTGGGAAAATGTGGTTTTCGGGCACAGCAAAGAAAATTGTCTTTCGAACTTGAACTATCTTTGGTGAAATGCCATTTTTCACCGCATGTGCGTTTCCACGAAATGTTTTCTAGCAGTCGGGAGGGTCGATCGGATGAGTTCTACGCTAAACACACAACCGGGTGTGCCCCACGCCCAGCCCGTGGCCGGGTCACGGGACTCTTGCTTCTAGGTCCTAAGAGTGACCTTGTCTTGCAGCTGTGATGGGGACCATGCAAACCACCCGAGGAGCACATAAAGGGAAGAGTGAAGGCTTCCTTCCCAAGACAGTCATGTGTGAGCGGCGTGAGCAAACGGCGAAGAATGAGCACTCCAGACAGGCACACGCAGCATCAAGGAAAGGGAAGGAGAGGGGGAAAAGTTCCCGGCTGAAGAGATGTAACATCAGATCACAAACAGCAAAAGCCGAGCCGAGGTAGTCTGAAGTATGCCGGGACATGTAGACCCCCCCTCTGATGTCACTGCATCCAGAATTATCTGTCACTGGATGGAGAAGTGGTTCAAATGAGGAAGGAGCCATGAGAAAGTGAAGTTCTCAGCCTTCGTGCACACCTGACGTAGGCTTGATGACGCAAACCCACGTGGCTGACGCGCCAGGCGCAGAGCGAGGCCCCCAAGCCGAGTGGCCTGTGTTCGGACTCCAGTTCTGCCCCTTAAAAGCTGTGTGACACTGAGCAATTACTTAACTGCTCTGTGCCTCAGTTTCTTCATCTGTAAAACGGAGCTAAAAAGGACAGCTTCCTTGCCGATATGCATAAAAAGCTCATTTACGTTCAATTAGCCATGCAACTTTGCGTGAAATCCCCATGAAAATCACTCTTCAGTGGGATCTTACTTCTTTTCTTGACCTGCAAGCGTGCAATTTTAAGACAAATGAGACTGGCGTCCTTTTAGCTGGGCACGAACGCCCCCGGGAGTGAGAGCATCCAGGCGTTTGCGAGCATCGATCGAGACCTTTCCACGCAACACTCCTGGAAGAACGGGTTTTGGTCCCGTGTCACGGAAAGGAAGTGGAGGCACAAAGCTGTTATGCAACCTTCCTCCACAGCCAGACGGGAGCGGGGCCAAGCCGCGAACGCCCACCTGTCCAGAGCCCGCCCCTCCACCTCCGACCGAGCCGCCCTGACTGCACGCTGGACGCGTCTATTCTGAGCAGGCGCTGAGTCACCTGGAGCACTGTGATTTAATCAGAGGAGAGCGCTCCACAGAGCTTTCCAAACAGGGGAGGTCCACGAGCGAGAGCAGTGATTCACACAAACAGCTTAGCCACATGCATTCCCTGGAGCCGCACAGATTGACAGTCGGGGACAGGAATCACGTGTCACCGGGGACCGAGGGCCAACCTTCTCAATCTGGGGATGACGCTTTGAGGCCCAGAGACAGCAGAGGATGAGACCCCACGGGTGCCCTGGCAGCTGATCCAGGGGCCAGTTGGAGCTTGGCCTCCCGAGAGAACAGAAGAAAAGCGAAGTCCCTGAGCTGGGACCTCGGAGAGGCTCACGTCGCCTGGAGAAGGGCTGCGGTGGGGTGGGAAGGACCGAACTGGGAGATTCTTGCCGGTGTCTCAGGGCTCCCCTGCAGACCAGACACCAAGCATCCCATGACGCCCCGAAGCAGAGGGCGAGGGGAGCAGAAGCAGGACACTGGTCCCTGCCCTGCACTCTCCAGTGCATTGAACTTAAACTGTCAAACGCTTTAGCCCATCTGCGCAAAACGGGTCCTCTGCACAGGGGTGACAGCTGGCTCTCTTTCTGACCAGAAGGCCCTCCCTTCTCTGCAGTGCGCCTTCGGCTCCCACAGAAAACACAGGGCCGCTCCCTGCAGTCTCCCTTCCCTTAGCCCTATATCTGGAATTTACATAATCGCAGGCAAATAAAATGATAAAAGCATACTCTTTCATAACGGGCATATTGTTACTATTATTATTCTTAAGGCAAATTAGCTTCTGATTATAGAGATTAGTCAAAACCATGATTCTGCTGATTGTGAGGTGGGACTGTTTTTTTTTTTGTCTCTAACTAGGAGAAGAGCTTTTGTTTCAGTGTTAAGAAATTACATAAAATGGCACTCACAGGGAAATAAAGTTTCTGAGAGTCATTTAATTATTTATTCTCTCTGAAGAGTTTAGGCATTCCAGCCTCTCGGCTATTGTCTGTCTAGTCAAATATTTTACCGTGAAGCTGATTAACTTTTTTTATGGCAGATCAACCTCCTCCTTTTACAAGAATCTCCAACTTTAATATATGCATTTTAGATACTTGTGTGTGTTTGCTGGAGTTTCTCCATTGTTTTAGGACTGCGTGCCTCTCTGGAAAGAATACTGAGTGTACTGGCTGAGGAAGGTCTTCTCACCTGGCAGGTGGAGGAACGGGAGCTCAGGAGGGGTCAGAGGCGATGTAGGACCCACCGTCCGCAGGTAACAAAGCCCAGAGAGGCCGGAGTGGGAGTTCCTGGCTGCACCGGCAGCATCAGCCCTCAGAGGCACATGCAAACCTGTCACCTGGAGAGGCGCATCCCATCACTTCTCCCTGGACTAATTCTGTGGTTCCCACTGCACAGGGCAGGGGAGGGGAGGAAGGGGGGGGATAGAGGTGATCTGTCAGGAGACGTTTTGGGTTGTTATGGAGGTGGGGAAGGCAGTGTTTGCTACTGGCATCCAGGAGGCAGAGGTTAGCGATGCTGCTAAACAATCATATGATGCTTGGGACAGCGCCCGCCCCAGCCCCCAAAACAGGATGGCCTGGCCCCAGATACCATGCTCCCCAACTGAGAAACCCTGGTCTACCTGATCTTACTGCACAAACGCAGGAGTGGGGGAGCACGCTTGAATCCCCCTCCAACCCCGAGTGCCCAGTAGGAGTTAAACGTACGTGGAGACCTGATTCTCACCCCTGCCCCCCATGATGCTCCAGATCCCCAATGTCATTTTGGGTAGAATTACACAAGAACAAGGCAAAAACCATATAATTGATTATAGCTATATGTCTGAATTTAGGAAGAATTTCCAAACAAAAAGATCCCTTCCCCTAAACGTATAGATAAAAACTTTTAGGGATGCAGATAAAATCGCCAGCTTTTCCATATGATTTCCTCTGGTATTGGTCAATGTCCCAGCTGTTCCGTCAGGAAAAAGCTGATGGACTATTTCACCATCTTTTTAGATGCCCTCTTAGGTTTCACTAATACGCCGATTGGTATGCATTAAAGTGCTGGTAATTACCCTGTGAGACAATAGTTCATGTAACTTACAGAGCATGTTATAGCTAATAAGTTTTCCTCCTTTGAGCATGTTGAAGTAAAAGAAAAGCCTAATTACATGCCCTGATCCTCAAAGAATTAAATATTTCAGCGTCTCTTACAGCAGGATGTTGGCAACGTTTCCTGTAAAGAGTCAGATAGTAAATATTTTTGGCTTTGCAGGTCACATGGCCTCTGTCGCAACTTCTGGACCTTGCGTGGTAGCTGGTAGCTCCCAGCAGCTTTATGCAATACGAAATGAAGGAGCTTGGCCGCGTGCCAATAAAACTTTATTTACAAGAACAGCTGTGGGCGGGACTTGGCGCCAGGACCAGAGTTTGCTGTCCTGTCTTGCAACACAGATCTCCTGAAAATAATGCATTTAGGCTAAAAGAATAGGGGAAAGTTCAGAGCAAGCCATTACAGAGGACCAGTGACCGTTGTCACTGCCTTACAAGCAGCAGCCCTGCATGACTTGCAGCTCATCCAGGGACCCAGAGGCGAGCTGGAACCTTCAGAAGGATTTGAAGGGCCCGCAGAAGCCTGGAGCAGCCAAGGGAGCGCAGCCGCCCTTGTCAGCGATCTGTGTTGTCACTTTCACTTCTTCACTAGGTCTCCCTTTCCGGTTAAAGCGATGCTTTCGATTCCCAAGTCGCCCCTCCCCCTCACAGGCCAGCGCCCAGGCAGAGGCCGGGGGGCCAGCAGGGGCCGACTGGCCTGCGTGACCCGGGGGACAGCCCGGTTTGCAGGTCAGAGGCCATTGTGACCTAGACACACACACACGCGCAGCTGGGACCCATGGCCACAGAGGCGGGACGGGAGCACGGAGGACTCGGACGCACTCGCTGCGAAGTCCACAGGCGCCTCGCGCTGAGCCAGCCGCCGTGCGGGGGGAGTGGGACCGAGTCGCTGGCTCTTGACAACAGGTGCACGCGGCGGGGACCCTAAAAGGCCCCTTCACAGCCGAGGACACCGGGCGGCTTGGTGGACAGGGCCGGCGGGGACTCGGGCCGGGCTGCAGGCTCAGGCCGAGCTCCCGACCCCCGCAGCGGGGCGCTGACCGTCCCCGCCCCCGACCCCGCCCAGCGCCGGCCGCTCGGTTTCCTGTTTATTACGGCAACGTATACAAAACACCAAATTTACCATTTTACCCGTGTCTCAGAATTGCCCCCTTGGACTCCGCCCTTCGGCGGTTGAGGGTCTCCGCTGGGGTGTCAACTCCCATGGCCAGGAAGAGGTAGAGAGACCCAGGAGGTATTGCTGTGCCAGCAGGTGACCGCTGGGTGGACCACAGGGGCGGGCGCAAGGAGCCCTCAGCGTCCGCCGTGACCGCGGGGTGCAGCCTCACGGGGGGCTGTGGCTCACAGTTCCGGCGTCTGCTCTCCCACGGGGCTCTGAGCTCCCGCCCGGCAGGGCCCCCCACCTCCGGCAGGTTGGACGTGAGTGAGCACACAGATGGCTCTGTGGCAATGGGACCCAGGCTAGGGCTTTGGGAAGAGGTGGTGACAGGCGACTCTGGAAAGGCAGGAGGAGGCAGGGGCGGGCTGGGGCGTGGCGTGGCCTCTGCGTCTGTCCCCCTCCATCCCTGCCAGACCCCCCCCCACCTGCTCCCGTGCCGCTCTGTGCTGGGGGGAGGGGGGGAGAATCGCGCCTTGCCTGGCACCAGCTGCCACCGGAGTGGGGGGCGGCTCTCCGGTACCCCAGCAACGACCGCAGCGCCCTGACGACACTCCAGACCACACTGACCAGGCTGGGAGACGACCCGGCCTCAAACCCGGGCTGCGGCGCACTGAACCGCCAGCCCGACCACGCGGGCAGAGGAGGACTTCGCTCCCTCGGGTCTGCCCTGGGCGCTGTTCCTACGACTCCTGTTGCGCCCTGTTCCCATTCAACTGGGTCAACATGTGCCTGCAACTCCCTCCCTACGGGGGAGATCGCGCGGCGGCGGCAGCAGCCCCAGAAATGACAAACAACTCAAGTATGGGGAGGCCGCTGCCAAGTGCTCAACAGTGCTCAAGTTGCACCAGGAGAAGAAATCAGATAAGAAAAATAAACCGAGCTGGGCGCATATTTCCTTGACTATGTGTCCCGTTTTGTGGTTGCCCCGGCTTCGGTGTGATGAGTGTGTCTGTTTGCTGGGCGGCCCACGGCACTGCCTGGGACGGGCGAGCCCGGCTGGCTGGTCGCCGTCTCCTCCAGAGCACAGAGTGGGGCCAACGTCCAGAACGGCGAGCCACTGACATCCGTTTTCCCACCGGGCCGTGGGCTAAATTACTCCCCGGCTGCGGCCAACCCGTTTGCCTGAGCCGCAGCCTCTCTCGCGTTTGGGTTGGCAAAACCTATCTGCAAACTGCTTTGTCATCCTCGAGTGGAAGAGGCGGGGTAACGTTTGCCCAGCGGATGGCCCGAGGACTGGAGGGCGGTCACAGTCACCTACCTCCCCTTTGTCGACACGCCTCAACTCCACAGGTAAATGGCAGTGGGATGGGAAGACCCGGCCGACCAGGGGAGCCGTGAGCCGAGCCCCGGGGGACTTGCGATGCCTGGAGTCGGGAGAAGCCACACGTCACTCAACAGCACACTGCCTGCCCAGAGCACCAGCGCCTGTGCCAGCCTCGGGCGGACACCCTCGCCGTCACCATAAAAGCCACAAACACTGACGAGGCAAGAAAGGAATACGGTGAGAAGGCAGCCTGCCTTCGCTTCTCAGACGCCCCAGAAGATTCCAGAAAGGCATTTTCCTATCCCCTGCAAGGCAAGGCCAGATTCCTCTACCGTTCCATCAGGAAACACGGCCCGGCGCCTTAGGGCTGGGGCTTGCGCCTACAACCTGTCTTCCAGGTGCTCGCATGCCATGACTTACACCGAAGTTGGTGACACGGAGTGGCCCACGCATGACCTCTCTGTGGTCAAGGGGGCCTAGTCAAGGGCAGGGGGACCAAGAGAAAGAGGGTCTGAATCTAATCGGGAATAAACACCAAGAACGATGGGACCTCACCCAAGAGAAAGCCATCCACTCTCGATGCCTTCCCTTCTTCCCGTAACTTGTGCTTTCCAGGAGAAGGCGGCCACGACCTGCTCTGGCAGGCAGCCACATTTTTAAAATTACATCCCGGCTCCTGAGGACAATACCAGGCACCCTTTCTTCTCAAATCTGAAACTCCACAATCGCTGCGGCTTATTAGGTAGTTATGGTTACTCTCAATAATGCCCATTAGAGAGCCAGGCGGCATCGTGAAGAGGCGTTCGGCCCATGACAACGCTGTCGCCAGCCTCCCAGGGCAAACGGCCATCCGAGTCCTCGTCGGCCAGTTCAAAAAACAAGCCTCGCATCTCCGTAGGATTGCACATCCTCTACGCCGCTTGCCGTTGTCTGCGGTAACATTAGCTGTTGAGGCTTTGAAGATTCGATTCTGTGGCACTTACTAAAGAATAAATTGTCGGCTTCCCTTGAATTTTTGCCTAAGAACTCCACCAATACAAGTCCAATCCAAGTGTAGCCTTTTTAAGGAAGGTTCAATTGAGATGGAAAGGCCAGGATTTTTCTCCAAGTGGAAATAGAGATTTGTTATTTATGAGATCCCCTAAATGTTGTTATTGAGGTTTTATAAAGATTCACAGGGTTGTTTTTTTTTTTTTAAAGCCAATCCATGAGTTCTGTATCAATTATTATGTTTATCTTGGGTAAATTACCGATCTATGAGTCACGTCTGTATCCATCGCCCTGCCCAGGGTGAAGAGGAGCATCACAAATAAGCAGGATCTGGAAAAGGCTTTGGACGATGCTCATGGTGCCAGGGGCAGGGACGGGGGAGCCTCAGAGGGATGTTCACCAGGTCTGATAAACAATCCCTTTCTGCTATTTCTAAAAGGAAAACCATGATTTTGTTGAATGTTAAGTAGCTTGACTAGCAAGATGAACCCAAGATGGAAATAAACGAGGAGCTGGTTTTCTCAACAGAGCGAGAGTGTCAGGAAACAATGGCATTATGGGTAAGTGGGTGCTCGTTTCCAAGGGATGGAGAATAATACACAATTTGACCCATAAATGTCCTTTTTTTAAAATGTTTTTTTTAAATTTTCAACTACAGTTGACATACATTGGTTTTGGGTGTACAACACAGTGAATAGACATTTATATGACTTACAAAGTGATCGACCTGATAACTCTGGTATCTACATGACACCATCGTTACTACAATGCTCTTGACTATATGCTTATGCTATATTTTGCATCCCCATAACTATTTTGTAGCTACCAATTTGTACTTCTGAATCCCTTCTCCTGTTTCACTCAGCCCCCTAACCCCTGCCATTTGGCAACCATCAAAATGTTCTCCGTTATCTATGAGTTCGTTTCTGTTTTGTTTGTTCGTATGTTTTGTTTTTTAGACTCCACATATAAGTGGAATCATGATATTTGTCTTTCTCTGTCTGACTTATTTCACTTGGCATAATACCTTCCAGGTCCATCCATGTTGTTGCAGATGGCCAGATTTCATTTTTTAATGGCTGAGTAATATTCCATTATATGTATATACCACATCTTCTTTATCCATTTATCTGCTGATGGGCCCTTAGGTTGCTTCCACATCTTGCTACTGTCAATAATGCTGCAGTGAACATACACCTTTCTGAATTAGTGTTTTAGGTTTCTTTGGATAAATATCCAGAAGTAGGATAACTGAGTCCTTCTTTGTCTCTTATTGAAGCCTTTGCTACCCCAGCTTTTTTCATTTCTATTTTCATGAAGTGTCTTTTCCATCCCTTGGCTTTCCATCTGAGTGTGTCTTTTGATTGAAGTGAGTCTCTTATAGGGAGCTCACGTTTTCTTGTCCATTCAGCCACCCTTTGTCTTTTGTTTGGAGCATTTCCTTCATTTACATTTAATTGTTGATAGATATGTAGTTATTGCCATTTTATTATTCATATTTTTATCTTTTTTCTTCTTCTTCTTAAGGAAGTCCCTTTAACATTTCTCATAATACTGATTTGGTGGTGATGAACTTGTTTAGCTTTTTCTTGGAAGCTCTTTATCTGTCCTTTGATTCTAAATACCTTTACTGGGTAGAGTAATCTTGGTTGTAGGTCCTGGCTTTTAATCACTTTGAATATTTCATGCCAACCCCTTCTGGCCTGCAAAGTTTCTGTTGAGAAATCAGCTAACAGTTTTATGGGAGCTCCCTTGTAGGTAACTAACTGCTTTTCTCTTGCTGCTTTTGGGATTCTCTCTTTGTCTTTAACCTTTGGGATTTTAATTATGATGTGTCTTGGTGTGGGCCTCTTTGGGTTCATCCTGTTTGAGACTCTGTGCAATTCCGGGGCTTACACGTCTCTTTCCTTTGCCAGGTTAGGGAAGTTTTCTGTCATTATTTTTCACATAGGTTTTCAATTCCTTGATCTCTCTCTTCTCCTTCTGGTACCCCCGTGATACAGATGCTGGTACACTTGACGTTTTCCCAGAGGCCCCTTAAAATATCCTCATTTTTTAAAATTCTTTTTTCCTTTTGCTGTTCTGATTGGATTATTTCTGCTACCCTATTTTCTACGTCGCTGAGTTGATTCTCTGCTTCATCTAATCTACCACTGATTCCCTCTAATATATTCTTCATTTCAGTTATTGTAGTCTTCATTTCTGTTTGTTTGTTTGTTTTCCATTTTTATGTTTTCCATCTCTATTGAAGTTCTCACTGAGATCATTGAGCAGCCTTTTAATTAGTGTTTTGAACTCTGTATCTGGTAGATTGCTTGTCTCCATTTTGTTTAGTGCTTTTCCTGGAGTTTTCTCCTCTTCTTTCATTTGGGACGTGTTTCTTTGTCTCGGTTTGGCTGCCCCCCTTGTTTCTATGTATTAGGTAGAGCTGCTACGTCTCCTGGTCTTGGTAAGTGGTCTTACATAGTAGATGTCCTGTGAGGCCCAGTGGGGTAGTCTGCCTGGTTACCTGAGCTGGGTGGCTTGTGTGTGCCCTCCAATTGTAGTTGAGGCTCAGCTGCTACTGGCACATCAGTGGGAAGGATTGACCCTCGGGCTGTTTGGCTGTGAGGACTAGTGTGACTACAGTGGAGGAGCTGTTGGGCAGGGGCTGACCCTACAGAGTAGCATTCACTTTAGTGGGGTCTGGCGACTCCCCTGTCTACCCTGTGGGTCTGTCACTTGTAGAAGTAGTTGGGTGGTTCTCTGTTGTGGTCTAAAGCTGACCATCAGGAGTGTAGGTTCTGGAACCTCTTGGGAGGGGCTCTGTTGCCTGCCAAGGTCAGCTGCCACCTGAGCCCTGCCTGGGGCCACTTGATTTGAGCTATGAAGTGATGTGAAAATGGTTGCCACTTGTGCTGGACTTGGAGGTGCCTAGGAGAGGCTCAGCCATGAACCGAGGCCAGCTGCCACTAGTACCAGGCTTGGGGCTACTTAGCAAGAAGTGAGGGGCACGCTGAGGCCAGATGCTGCTTGTCTGGGTTTTATGAGCCTTTGAGAGATTTTAGATAAGTCTGCAGCATGAGCCAGAACAAGCCATTCGTGTGGAGAAGCCACTGGAAGCAGTCTGGGCAGACTCACAAGTTGGGTCTCAGGGACTCACCAAGATGGAGTGACAGTGTTAGCTGGGTTAACTGAGACTCAGATGTGGCAGCCACCCGTGTCTGCACACTGGAGGCGGGGAGGGTCCAGCAAAGGAACAATGGATTCTGCCAGCACTTCTGTCTGGGAGAAGCTGTTCCTCCAGCCCTCATGCTGAAGCCAGACAACTCAGTTCCTCCCACTGGGGCCCTAGCACCTTTCGAGCCGCAGCCCCCGCTGGAGCTCAGAGTGAGCACGTCTGCCAACAGTAAGTCCACATGAGGGCCCCTTAGAAGGAGCACCTGGGACTCCAGCTGCTTTCATCTCACTCAGCCACCATCTCCATTTGTTTTCATAGTCACAGTTGTGGAGGCTTCTCTTTCCAGGAATGGAACCCTGGGCTGGGAGCCCGGTGTGGGCTGGGACCCCTGGCTCCTTAAGGGGGACCTCCTCAGCCCAAACATCCCTCCTGAGTTTTAACCACCACGTGTGGGCGTGGGACCAGCCTGTTTCATGTCTCCAACCCTCCTACCAGTCTCTACATGGCTTCTCAGCATGTCCTTAGTTGTAGGACTTCTGTTCCTCTAGTCTTCAGGCAATTCTCAGTGATGGTTATTCTGACATTTGGTTGTAATTTTTATGTGGACTGGGAGGAGGTAAGCATAGCATCTACCTGCTCCGCCATCTTGACAAGAAGCCTCCTCTAAATGTCCTTTAAGGAATAATATTGTCAGGTTTTCAATGATTGTACTTTCAAATAATTATCAAGGTTTAATTACAGAAAAAGAAAGAAATTGTTTGAACGGTTGCTCCAATGAAGAACATCTCATGGGCCATATTTGGAAAAATACGAAATAGCCCTTCAGTGCTTCATAACGTACTGGAAGTTTCTCTTGTCGACTCACAGTAGAAGGAAGATTAGAACTGGTTTTCCTTCAAACATCCCACTGGGAACAACCTATCTTTTTTTGTTGCTCAGATTTTTGTGCACACTTACACACAACTTGAGTAAACAAACTGAGCCTCCGGCATCTCTGTACTACCGAACATGCCATGGGGACCCCAGATAAAAGGATGTTGTATATACAGGTCTTTCTATAATTTGGTGATAAACCACTATGACTCAGTGCTTTGGTGGTGGGGGAATGTACTTAAGAAGTTTTAAAATATCTTTTTAAAAATTAAATCTAGAAGCCATAGAATTTCATTTTTTCCATACCTAGAGACAGACATTCTTTAAAATGTAATGGTACTTAATTTTCTCTTTGCACTGGGTTGAATAGTGTTTCCCCAAGACCCATGTCCACCTGAAACCTCAGCATGTGACCTTATTTGGAAGTGGGGTCTTTGCAGATGAAATTCTTTACAATGAGGTCATATCGGATTAGATTGGGTCCTTCTAAGTAGAGACACGAGCAGGAGAAAGTCACTTCTCCTGGGTGTTTCTCCATCACCGTCACATGACTTCCACAGTCACACCACACCCGACACCAGGTGTGTGGGGTTTTCTCCCCACGGCAAGCGATTCTCCGAGTCACCAGCTGGATGTCTTACAATTCAAGTCTGACACGAACTCAAGATAGCGCATTCCCCACAGATTAAGAGCTCGGGTGCACGAGAGTGTCCCCCGCTTCAGATGCCAATCACAAGTAGCAGATCTCTGGGCCACCCACAACTTCTGTCTGCCTTGGCTACAAATCAAAGGTTCGTTCCCACGACCCCCTCCCTGCATTCAATTATTTGTTAGAACAACTCACGGAACCCGGGGAAATACTTACATTTACAGGTTTGTTATGTAAGGACAAAACAAAGGGCACAGATAAACAGCACAGATGAAGAGACACGCAAGGCGAGGTCCGGGAGGGCCCCCGGCCCAGGGACATCTGTTCCCACGCAGCCAGGTGCGTCCTCTTCCTGGTGCGTGGATATGTTCTTGCCTACGTAAGGAAGCCCCCATAAAAATGCCAATACTATGGGGCTTGGAGAGCTTCCAGGTTGGTGAACCAGCCTCCATCCAGGATCCCACCCAGAGGCCCCTTGTTAGAACAAAAGACACTCCAATCACTCAGGAAATTCCAAGGGTTTTAGGAGCCGTGTCAAGGAAGGGGTCAACGACCATATAGTATAACAAAAGATGCTCCCGGCTCTGTCATCACTTAGGGTTTGACCAGCTCTGGGCCGGGAATCAAGGGCTGAGACCAACATACTTATTTTCTATGGTTTTACGAGGAGACAGACACAGAAACACATACACAAAGGGAAGAAGTCCGTGCGACGATGGAGACAGAGATTAGAGCCATGTGACTACAAGCCAAAGAACACCAAGCATTGTTGCTACCAGTGGGAACTGGATGAGGCAGGAAGGACCCTGCCCTGGAGCCTTCAGAGGGAGCGGTGCTTTGGGGGAACTATGAGGGAATAAATTTCTGTTGTTTTAAGCCACCCAGTCTGTGGTCATTGTCACAGCATCCCTAGGACACTAATGCACTGTCGAAATATGCCTTTAATGATGTGATTTATCCCTGTTCCCATAATTGGACAAAGAAATGCAATAGTATGGTATGACCAAAAGCATCTGAATCTTTGGCGGTGGGTGGCATCCTTGGCTATGTGTTAGAACCCCTGGGGGCTTTTAAATACCCCGCTGCCCAAGCTGCACCCCAGCCCAGTTAAATCAGAAACTCTGGAGGTGGGACTGAAACATCAATGTCTTTTAATGCTCCCCAGGTGTTTCCAATGTGCAGCCGAGGTCACAAGAGCCACCGAGCGACGTGGTGCAGCCACGTGGTTTTCCAACAAAGCCACGGGCTTCCGAGCGAGTCGGGTGTTGGTTTCATGTCTGGCTTTGCTGCCTACTAGCTGTGTCCTTGGACAAGTCATTTAATTTACCTGGTATTTACTTTTTCAAATTGAAAATCGGATTGTGAAGATTAGTCTTTTTAAGCATGTAAAATACCTCAAAATGCCAGGCTCAGAGCAGACAGCTAATAAATGTCACTTTCCTTTCACACAGAAAGGTGATTTAGCAGGATGTGTAGGAATCCAGGCTCTCGAGGAAGACTGCGAGCAAGAAATTCTGACTCCGCCACTCACTAGCTGTAAAACCTCAGGCACTTCTCCACGCTCAGTCTCCTTATCTATAATACGGGGCCTCGGAGAGTCATTATGAAGTTTACGTGGGATAATAAGATAATTTGATCTAGCTAAAGCACTTAAAACAGTATCTGGCACATTTAACCATTCAATAAACGTTAGCTCACATTATAGACATTATCTGATCACACTCTGCACACCTCCGCCTTGACGATGATATGGAACTCTGCGTGGTAGATTCTCGCAATGCTTTCCTTCGCAGTCAGAAGCGATGTGATGTGTTCGAAAGAGCTGGATTAGACCAGGAATCAGGACACTGGAGCTCTGAGCTCAGCCGAGATGCCACTAAGCTTGAGGACTTAAGTCGAGTCCCTTTTCCCTGTCCTCTGTTCCTGGGCTCAATTTGTAACAGGAAGGGTTTAATAAACTGATCCTTATGGTAGCTTAGAGCATAAAAATATCGTGGTCATCTGAATATTATACAGCGATAAATGGAATTTGGGGTGTGTTTGGCAAACGATCCCAACACTTTTGTGACCTTTTGAGGTTAGAATTCACAAAAATCCAGCATTAATAGAAAAAAGAATCAAATTCCATGTTATCATAGCATAGGACAATCCTGGGATGTTTTTCAAGACGTTTTTCTGGATGTTTCAGGCCACAGGCACGCAAGTCCGCCATGGACTGCTGATCTCGGCCGGAGAGAAGACGGCAGCCTCACTGCGTCAGTCTGAACCCTAAAAAAGTAGCCTTATGTGGGGACATAACCTGATACAATCTCTCTAGTGGGCGACTAGGTAATATGTATCTATCATCCAAAAAATACACTATAATTAAATTTCTAGAAACATGCCTTGAGGAAATAGTGTCAAAGTCCATTTTTCTCATGCTTTTGGGATCTACATTTGGAAAATCTGGTCAGTACACTGGAAAGTCAATTATATAGAGAAATCATAAACAATGGCAAAAATATACAATAAAGATTTTGTTATAAGTTATAATATAAAATCTGGATTAATTCGTCAATTTTATGATGAAGGACCAAGGTCTTTCTCGGAGTTTTGATCCCTGATTAGATGTTGTGACATCTTTTTTGCATAAACCACACCTATATAATTCATGTCCTTAATTTTGAAGTGTAGCACAAAAATAAAAATATTTAGGGTTCGGTATGAAAATAAACTCTATCATTTATCATTTTTTCTTAAATTGTTTAGAGTTGCCTTGCTCATAACATTATTGTATAAGTGATCTTATTACTTCACATTATCGAGTCTCCCCAAAGCATTCAACATCATTTTTATAGTTTTTATAGAAACAACCACCCTCTCTCTTTTTCCACTCATATTTCATAGGTTAGTATATCGTTCAACTAAATCACAATAATAATTGGCTTAAGCAGGTTTGGGAACAAATAGGATTGGTCCCTGGTAAGCTACATCCTAAATAGCGAAAGCGAGAGAAAAGCAAAGTTCCCTATGAAATCAGCATTGTCGAAGGCAGAGAAAACAATTAATCTAGCAAATCAATTCACTGGAGGAATGGCTAAGCGATTTCTTCTATACTCAAAAATATTATCAAAGATTTATATACAAACATATTTATTGGAATAGTAATATACTGACAAAATATGGAAATAAAAAATATATACATATGATGAATATATATTACATAATATATAAATATATATACTGAAGTGGTAAATAGATGTTAAAAACTATATTTTAAAACTATTTTGTATGTAAAATGCCCATAACATTATCATAAATGCTTATTCGTTCAATAAAGATTTACTAAGCAATAGAACACTTTATAATTTTGAAACAAAACTTGTATTTAGTATCTTTTTTATAAAGTTAAAAGTGGGCCAAAACTTAACAAATGGGACTGATGTCATCTTAAGCTCTTCACTCATTTTAACCTTGATTAATATGGAGTTTAAGAATTGCTTTTAAGAAAAAAACATGTGTCATGTAGGTTGTCTAAAAATAAAATGCATTTTAACCTTCATAAAGGGGAGGGTGGGGACTTTTCCTCCCTGTATGGCCAAGTAAGCTTCTCCTAGCCCCAACCCTCCTGCATATAACGACTATCAACTCTGAATAAAAATATAAAATAAGGGCTTTGTTTACTGAAGGATGAGCAAAAGGCAGTCCGACTCTTGAAGAAGTTGACATTTAGAAGGGAAAAAAAATGGCATGAGATGAAATTCCCATTAATAATAGCTTTTAGCCTGAGGGAAATCCAAAATTGTCACCACAGAAGTGGCTAAATCACTAAAAGAAAATCCACAGTTTTTCTAACCTGAAGAACAAAAGGACAGAGTTCAGGGCAACTAGGGTCACTGGAGAGTGAGGGGTGATTCTGAGAAAGATGGAACCGGAGAAGAGGCACCCCAAATTCTCTAGGCAACACCTGAATCTTATGTGTGAGAGGTAGATTTAAAGCAGCTAAGCTAAGGATAAAGCACTGAGCTAGCGTCTGAGCTATTCTAAGAGAAAAAGTTTGCAGTTTGAGTCCAATCAAGTTAATAGTCTGCTTTAAAAAAAGGTCAAACCAAATCAACATTCTTCAGAGAAATATAACAGAATACAGATGGCATTCATAATGCCCAGGATATAGTCCAAAATTATGCAACACAAAAGGAACAAGAAAATGTGACCTGTCCTCAAAAGAAAAAATAATAGATTGAGACCAATTTCAAAATTATCTAAATGTGGAAATAATAAGACAAGCGCTTAAAAGCAAGGAAAAAATGAAAATAAGCTCTCCATGCATGTAAAGACAGAAAATGTCAGCAGATAAATAGAAACTATAAAAAAAAAATCAAATGGAAATTCTAGAGCATCAAAATACAATATATGAAATTTAAAAGTTCTTGTGTATTCCTAACAACATAATGAATATGACAGAGGAAAGAGTCAGTGAGCTTGAAGAAAGGCCCACAGAAATCATCCAATTTGATAAATATAAAGAAAAAAGATTAAAAAAAATTAACAGAGCCCCAGGAACCTGTGAGACAATACCCACAAATCTACCATAAGTACAACTGGTGAAATGAGGAAGAAAAAGAGAATAGGATAAAAAACCTTTGAAAATATAATGGCCAAAAAATTCTCAAATTTAATGAAATACATAAATTTTCAGAGAATCTCAAGAAGAAAAACTACAAAGAAAACCACACTCGGGCACCCATAGTCAAAGAGTTCCAAATCAAAGGTAAAGAGAACATTTTGAAAAGAAAAAAAAGCTGAACTCACCTAAATGCTGTCTACAAGAGAGGGACATTTTAAAATATAAAGATACAGATAGGTTGAAGGCAAATGATTGTAAAAATATATATCTTGAAAACAGTAAGCGTAAGAAGGCTGGAGAGACTATACTAATGTCGGAAAAAATAGGCTTTAAGAATGTAGTATTGACAACATAAAGAAGAGTATTTCATAATTCTAGAAGTATAAATTCATCATCAACATAATAACCCATAAAGGTGTCTGCATCTAACAGAAGATGCTCAAGTATGGAAAGCATATATTGATAGAATTAAAGAGAAATAGACAATTCTACAATCATAGTTGAAGATTTTAACACCCTTCACTCAACTATTAATAAAAGACCTAAATTTTTAAAACCAGTAAAGACATAATTTGAACAATACTATCAGCTACCTTGATCTAACTGATATTGACAGAATACTATATCCAAAACCTGGATATTAAATTTTTTTTCAAATATACATGATACATTCATCAAGACGTAAGACAAATCACATTAGAATCACACAAATTATAATCTCTTGCCACAGTGGAATTAGAAATCAAAAATAATAAAATATCTAGAAAATCCTAAATATTTAAAAATTAAACACACTTTTAATAATGTGTGGGTCAAAGAATAAGTCAAAGGAAATCAGAAGTATTTTAACTGTATGATAATATAAATATGTATCAAAATTTTTGGAATTGACCTAGAGCAGTGATTAGAGGATAATAGCTTTAAATGCTCATATCTGAAAAGAACAAAGTTTTAGTTCAAGATTCCAAATTAAGACACTAGGAAAAGAGGAGCAAAGGAAACTTAAAATAAGTAGACAGAGGAAACAGTAAACATAAGAACGGAAATCAATGCAATATAAAACAAAAAGTACAGAAAAATCAACGTAACCAAAGCTTGCTCTCTGAAAGGTAAACATGATTGATGTATTTCCAGTTATTCTGATCAAGAAATAGGGAAAGAACAAAGTAACAATATCAAGAATGAAAGAGGGCCATCAGTACAGATACTACAGATACTAGAGACTATGTCAACATAAATTTTGTTTTCTTCATTCATTCATTCATTCATTCATTTGAATAGAATTGGATTCAGCATAGTCATTTGTTCATAATATACTATTGTCATTGTTTCATGAATGGCTCTTATTTATTTTAATTGTTTATTTATGCTTATATATGGACAATGAATCTACTACTCACTCAAGAATACATTACCAATAAAATATCTACCTGTGAATTTCTTTTCTGTTTCTTTTTTTGTTAAAATATAGTTAACATACAATATTATATTAGTTTCAGGTGTACTACATAGTAATTCCACATTTGCATTCATAGAGACAATGCCAACTTCAAAATAACAAATTTGACAATTTAGATAAAATGGAGAAATTCTTTAGAACAGAGGATCTCAACTGTCATATGTCTATAAAAGAAATTGGTTGATCAAATACATGTCCATAAAGAAAACTGTAGACCCTGATAGCTTCACTAGTTAACTGTCAACATTTAAGAAAATAGCATCAACCACATAAAAACTCTTTCTAAAAATAGAGAGGGAGGAAACCCTTTCCAGCTTGTTTAATGAGGCCACTGAAACCTTAAAATCAAAGCCTGACAGACATTGCAAAACAAAATTATGGGGCAACATCTCTCATGAATAAAGCTGCAAAAATTCTTAATAAAATATTAGTTAACAGAATACAGCAAAACCTAGAAAGGATAGTACATTATGACCAAGGAGGAGTTATCCCAGAAACTTAAGGTTGCATTAACATTAAAAAAAAAATCAACCAGTGAAATTCGTAGTGTTAATAGACTAAAGGAGATGGGCCATGTGATCATTTCAATAAATGCATAAAAAGCATTTAACAAAAATCAAAACTCACTCACGATAAAAAACAAAAAATAACATCACACATACAGCTAATATTGTATTTAATGATGAAAGAGTGAAATTTTTTCCCACTAAGGTTGAGAACAAGACAAGAATGTCCATTCTCACCATTCTAACTCAGCATTATGGTGGAAGTGCCAGCCAGTACAATAAGCCAATAAAAACAAATAAAGAATTAAATAAATAAATGCCATCCAGATTGGAAAGGAAGAAGTAAAACCATCTCTGTTTTCAGATGTCTTGAATGTTTACACAGCAAATCCAAAGGAATCAACGGAACACCTACCACACTAGTGGATCTAGCAAGATCAACAGATAGAAGGTAAATACACAAAAGTAAACTGCAGCAAACGATCGTAAAATAAATTGAAAAAAGAAAATTCCTCTTACATCATCACCAAAAAAATAAAATACTTATTTATTTTTTAAAACAAATTTTAACAAAATATGCGCACAACCAGTCTACTGAAAACGACAAAACATTTTGAGAGAAATGAAAGACGGCGCACGTAAATAGAAAGATATACCAGTATGATGAATAAGGAGACGAACCGTTACAAAGTTGTCAGTTCTGCCCAAATCGATCTCTAGATCCAGTGTGGTGCCGGTTACGACAGTAGTGCCTTTTTGGGTAGAAACTGACATGCTTATTCTAAAATGTATATGGAAGCACAAGGACCAGTGATTACACTGTGCACCACGGTAGCCGCTAACCACGTGTGGCTACTGAAATGTATATTTATAAAAATTAAAATTAGATTAAAAGTTCTGTTCCTCAGTTGCACTAACCACAAGTAAGGTGAAATTCTTACTTGTGGCTAGCGGTCACCATTCTTAAACAGTGCAGATATATAAGATTTTTATCATCGAAGAAGGTTCTATTGGATAGCAGTGGCCTTGAATATATGAGATGACCTCTAAAAAATAAAATAAAATTAGAGGGCTTATAGCACCTTACTTCGAAACTTGCTATAAAGCTATGATAATCCAGAAATTATGTTATTTGCATAGGAAAACATAGGAGAATATGCTCATGCTTGATGATAGGCTAAGGTTTTTTTAACAACTGTCATAAAGAAATAACCATAAAAAAATCGGAAAATTAATCTTCATAAAAATTAAATGTTTCTGTTTGTCAAAAGACATTCTAGGAAAAGTAATAGGCAAGCCACCATATGAGAGGAAATACTTTCAAAACAAACATCTGACACAGGACTGGTATCCAGGGTATATAATGAACCCCTACAACTCAACAATCGTAATAAAAGCACAAACAATCCCTCTCCTCAAAAAGAGGGGGAAGCAAAGTTTTTAAAAAGAAACTCTCCCGAAAAAATGCAAATTTCAAAAAGCACAAGAAAAAGTACTCGATGCCATTAGAAATCAAGAAAATATAAGTTAAAATCACAATAATATACTACTACACATCTATTAAAATAGCTAAAATGAAAAAGAATGAAAATGCCAAATGCTGGTGAGGATGTCATGCAATGAGAACTCTCCTACATTGTTAGTGAGAATGTGTAATGATATAGTCACTATGGAAAAATAGCTGGAAGTTCCTTGTAAAACAGATCATACACCTATCCTATGATTTAGAAATTCCACAATTATGTATTTACCTAAGAGAAATAACAACATATATTCATTCACGAAAAACTTAGGCAAAAAACCGTTTATTGCAGGTTATTCATAAAGGTCTAAAACTAGAAACTGCCTATGTTCATCAATAGAAAAAAAATGGATAAATAATAATATATTCATATCAAAGAGTAACATTCAACAACAGAAAGACCAACTACTGATACGCACAGCAACACAGAATAAATTGCAAAAATATTATACTGAGTGAAAGAAGCCAGACCAAAAAAGAGAGTATACACAGTTATGTTCCATTTATGTGAAACTATAGAAGAAGAAAAAGTAATCAATGATGTAAAAGGTATCAGAAGAGTTTGGGTTTGATTGAGAGGGTCTGTGAGGCATATCCTCCTTGAAAGATTCCTTTATTTGATTAAATAATCTGACCTTTTGATCTTTTGGGTTTTAGCAAAAGGTTATACAGTCACACCCTCAGATTTTTCTCTAGACCACACTGTCTTAATTTCAGTACCTGTTGTCATCTGGAAAGGCTTAGAATTTTCAAAATCACCCATTCCTACTTCCTTTTTGTTTACTAGTTCTTCCATCAATTTATCTCTCTCCTCTCACATTTTACCATTAACAGCCAGAAGAACCTAGGGGTATAACTTCCACACTTCGCTTACAGTTTCCCTGAGCTACATAACTAAGCTCATTACCTACAAGTTCTGCTTTCCACGTCACCATCACTTAACTTTCTGCCACCAGGTACCGAGGACGCCCCTTCCTCCTGTTTCCAAATGCCTGTGTCTCACTTCCTCACGAGCCCTCACCAGCAGAACCCTTAACGGCCTGGTTTCCGGTGTGAACACAGTCTTTCCAGGAAGACCTGGCCTTTCCTTGTCATGCTTCTTGTCCATTTTGAGGTATTGGTTACAGCAATACCCCACTTCCGGTACCGATACTTGGATTGGTTTTTTAGTGGCACATAACAAAGTCCCACATACTTAGCAATGGGCAACAACATGCGTTAATTACCTCGGTGTTTCTGAAGTCAAGAGTCTGGGTGTGACTTAGCTGTGTCCTCTGTTCATGGTCCAGCAAGACCCTGTCCTCATCTGGAGGCCCAGCTGGGGAAGAACCCATGTCTAAGTTCAAATTCACTCTCCAGTTGTTTAGAGAATGATTTTTCTGCCACATGGCTGAAAGCCCAAGCTTTTCGCTGGCTCTTAGTTGGAGGCCACTCTCAAATCTTAGCTCCTCCCCCAGTTTCTTGTCGCATGGGCTTCTCCAGTATGGTCACTTACTTCATCAAGCCCACAAGAAGTCTCCAGCTCCAGTCAACAACAAGATGGAGTCTTAAATAATAGAACATAATCCTAGAAGGAGCAACCCACCAGCTTTGCCATGTGCTGTTCGTAATGAGCAAATCACAGGAGATTATGCAGGGCGTGAATGCCAGGTGAGTATCACTGGGAGTCGCCTTCATGTGTATCCAACACACTCAGCATAAACACTTAAGATTTGGGCATTTCACATCAAAATGAAAAATAGACTGATGATGCATGCCGAATTGTTGAAAAGCATCGGTAAAATAAGCTGGACTAGTAGAAAGAGAAGGGGAAGTAAATACACAATAAAGCAAGAAAACAAATCGTTAATGGCTACATCTAGGTGTGGGTATAGGAGTATTCACTGAAATCTTTGGCTATGCATTTGAAATTTTTCATAATAAAATATTAGAAAAATAAACATATGCTTATTTAAAATAGCACAGACATAGTGGTTATCATGCATAATGAGAATAAGTCTTATCTATTTCTTTATACTTTTCAGCATTTTCTCACTTTATTACGATAAGCGTGAATTGTGTGTATCATCAGGAGTTGGGAAAGTTTATTGAATGTACAAAGTAGCTAATGTATCAGGCTAGAGACCTCCCCAGGCCAGCACAGGCTGCTCACAGATCACCACCCTCCCAGGTGACCGTCGCCAAGAGCCCATGACGTAACCCCAACATTCCTGAACCTCCCTAACAGCCAGCTCCGGCTCGATCGATCATTCGCGAAGTCATCTAAATCCCCCCGAATCTGATGTTCTCAGAATGTGTCACCTGTCGAGCATGATGACTGTGGAATGGCACTGCAAATCTGGCACAACCATTCTTTTTATAAGCCCTGAAATCATGTCAGTTTCCCTCTCTGTTTCTAATAGTTCTGAATTTGGCAAATAAATCTTAAGTCCGGCTAATCTTAGTAATTCAGATCCTACCGTAAAAACAAACCCTATGCAAAACTGCAGCGCTTAGAGCTCAATTAACAACATACCTGGTATTATTAGTGCTATGCTTTCGTAGGCAAGTGAATTAGGCAGTATTATTTAAAACGCATCATACCACAGCCAAGAAAAACAACAGACGGCTAGGGAATGAAGTAATCAACCGGTATAAACAGGCAGGGACGTTCCCCTTTTCATTTTCTTTTTTTACAAGAGGAAATAGTTCTGTCCAGCCAGGCACATCATTAAGATATTGTTTAATAAGTGGGTCCTAACCTATGGAAGAAAGTTCTAAGGCTACGTACTGGCCGTTTATGAATTACCCATGCTCCCCCCAAAAATCATTTAATCAATAAGCATTAGTCACTTCCTCTGTGCCAAGTCTGTGTTAGAGGCGAGAATAGAGAAAGAGAAAATAAATACACGAAATCATTAGCAAACAATACGTTACAGTAAATATCGTGCAAAACAGCTGACGTTTTATTTCAGCATTTGTTAAGTGCGACCCGGAAGCACAAGAGTGAAACATTCTTCCTGCCTTCAAGACCCCATGATGCTCAGCGGAACAGAGCTGAGGTGACAGCCCTCCAGAGCTAATCGCTAAACTAAAGTAGAGCCAGAAAAGTCATTGAGTTTACTGGGATGGTAAGAGTTAGTCGGCAAGTAAGCCAAGTTCCTTAAAAGATGGGTGTTTGGATTGACATATGTAAAAGAAAGAACGGCCTTAAATGTCATCTTTAACTTGAGGGAAAACAATAGCAACGACAATAACCTGGCTGCCCCTAGGGTGGAGAACAAGCTCATGCTGCGGCATGGAGTTTGCTGGGGGATGTGGCAAATGTGATGAGGATAAAGGATGAAGTAAACCATCAACGAGGATTTCTGTATTCCTAACCTGTGTTCCCCGTGAAAGTTTCTCAGGCATTGTGGAAAACTGCAGGGAGAATCATTTTGCAAACAGTTTTGTTTGGGAGGAGTTATTGGAAATTTTAACAACCCTATTGACATAAGATGGACATACAATCAACTGCATATGTTTAAAGTGTATAATTCACCACAATTAAGATAATAAAAATATTCATCGCCTGCCCCCAAAAGTTTCCTGTGTCCCTCTGTAACGCCTCTGTGCCATCTTCCCGTCCTCAGGCAACCTCCAATCTGCTTTCTGTCACAATAGATCGGTTTGCATTTTCTAGAACTTCGTATAAAGGAGCTCATGCTGGGTACTCTATTTGTCTGGCTTCTTCCGCTCAGTAGAATTAATCTGAAATTCAACATAGATGTTGTAGCATGTGTTATTAGTCTGTTTCTTTTCACCAGTGAGTAGTATTCCATTGTATGGATATGCCCCAGCGTAGCCATTCACCTATGGATAGACATTTCGGTTGTTTCTGGGTATTGGCAGTGACGATAAAGCTGCTGTGAACATTTGTGTACAAGGCTTTGTATGGAGAGATCTCCACACGTCATTTCTCTTGGGTGAAGTGGAATGGCTGTCAAAGTGTTTTCTTTCCAAACTGACGTCCTCATTTTACAATGCCACTCGCAGTACACGAGCCTTCCAGAAGCCCCGCATCCTTGTCAGGACTTGCTACAGTCGGTCTTTTTAATGTATCCATTTTAATGGGTGTGTAGTGGTAACTCATTATGTTTTTATTTATGGTTCCCTAATGATTAATGATGTAGCTATTTTTTCATGCTCTTATTTGCCATCCCTATATCTTCTTTGTTGAAGTACTGTTCCAAGTCTTTGCCAAATTTTTTATTGTTTTTCTTATCACTGAGTTTTTAAAGTTCTTTATATATTCTGGCTACCAGATATTTTTCCCAGCCTTCTCACTCTCCTAAGAATGTCTTTTGAAGAGATATTTTTAATTTTGATGAAGTCCAATTTATCAATTTGTTCTTTTATGAATCATGCTCTGTTGTATCTTAATCTTTGCCTAATACAATAGCACGAAAGTTTTCTCTTATTTTTCTTCTACAAGTTATATAGCTTTAGATTTTGAGTTTAGGACTAGGATCCCCTTTGAGTTAAATTTTTGTATTACGTTTGTACCAGAATCCTAGCACCAATTCTTAAAGACATTACCCTTTCTCCACTGACTTGCCTTTGAACCTCTGTGGAGTTTTCCGTATGTGTGTGGGTTTATCTCTGACCTTTATTCTGTCCTACTGTGTAGTTGTCCATTTTTAAGCCCATACCGCACTGACCGCCTTGATTACTGTCATTTTATATCTTGAAATCGAATAAAGTTAATCTTCATTTTCAAAGTCATTTTGGCTCTTCCAGGACTTTTAGACCTAGAATTCCCATAGGAATTTTAGCAACAGCCTGTCAAGTGTTACAAAAGAACCCGCTGAGATTCTGATCAGGATTGCCTTAAATCTGTAAAGAAATTCGGGCAGAATTCACATGTGAACGATAATAACCCGGCGACAGTGTCTGTCTCCATTTCTTTAGGTTTTCCTTGATTTCTCTCAACAGTGGTTGTAGTTTTAAGCACACAGACCTGCACCTTTTGCCAAGTTTATCTTTAACCTATTTCATATGTTTATTATAATAAAAGATATTTCTACATTTTGATGTACGCTTTTTATTGTTAATATACAGAAATACAATGGATGCTGTCTCTTCTGACCTTGCTAAGATAACTTATGAGTTCTGGTAGCATTTTTGTAGATTCCATCAGGTTTTTAACATAGACAATCACGTCATTTGTGAATAAGGTCGATTTTACTTCTTCTTTTCCAAACTGGTTGCCTTTGATTTTTTTCTTGCCTGATTGCCCCGGTTAGAATCCCCAGTACAAGAATGAATAGCAGTGATGAGAGAACACATCTTTGTCTTGTTCCTGATCTTAGAGTAAAAGCACTTAGTCTGTGATGTCAGCTGAAGGTTTTTTGCAGATGCCCAAAATCTCATTGAGGAAATCCTTTTGATTCCTGGTTTGCCGAGAGTTTTTTACTAGGAATGGATACTGGGTTTTATTGAATGCTTTTTTGAAGGGAGGGGAGGAGGGCCTCTGTTGAAGTGATCATGTGGTTTTTCTTTCTCATTTTGTTAATATAATGATTTTCTAATATGAAATCGACAAACACATTCCTGGGATAAACCACACGTGGCCATGATGTATGATCACTTACTGTTTCACTTACTGTTTCAAGAATTTCTTATAACTTCTTTTAAAACTTTTGCAGCTATGTTCATGAAAGATGTTGATCTACAATTCTCTTTCTTTGAAATGTCTTTGTCTTGTTTTGGTATCAGAGTAGCCTTGGCCTCATAAAACGAATTGGGAAGTAGTCCTTTCTCTTCAATTTTTAAAAAATGTTTGTATAGAATTGGTATTTTTTTCTTCTGTAAATGTATGGTAGAATTTACCAGTAAAGCCATTTCAGCTTGATTTTCTTTATAGGAAGTTATTTAACTACAAATTCTATTTCTATAATAAATACAGGGCTATTTAGGTAATTTAACTTTTAATGAGTGAACTTTGGAATTCATGTCTTTCAAGGTATTTGTTCATTTCATCTAAGTTGCACATTTATTGGCATAAAGTTTTTCATATTATTCCCTTATCATAGTTTGAACAACTATACAAGCTATAGCGATGTCACCTCGGTCATTTCTGTTATTGCTAATTTGTTTCTTCTCTCTTTTTTTCCTTGCCAGTCTGTGTAGAGGTTTATCAGTTTTATTGATCTATTCAATGAATCAGTTTTTGGTTTTACTGATTTTCTCTTTTTTTTTTTCATTGATTCACACTATGATCTTTTTTATTTCCTTTCTTCTACTTAATTTGAGGTTACTTTGCTCTTCTCTTTCATACTTATTAAGGCAGGAACTGAGGTCAATGATTTGAGATCTTCTTTTCTGATAGAGTTTCATGCAACATACTTCCCCGTAAGTATTGGTTAGTAGCATCCCATGTTAGTAGCATACCTCTGATACATAGTATTTTAATTTTCATTCAGTTCGAAGTACTAAGTTCCTTTTGTTTTCTTCTTTGACCCATGGGTTATTTACAAGTGATTTCTAGTTTAATTTCACTGTGATCCAAGAATACTCTGTATTACTTGAAACCTCTTTAATTTATTGAGACTTGTTTTATGGACCAAATTATGATCTATCTTGATAAATACATCACGGCCAATTCAAAGAATGTATGTTCTTATGTTGTGGTTGGAGTGAGCTACAAATGTCAGTTAGGTCAAGTTGTTCAAGTCTTATCAATTATTGAGAGAGGTGTATGGAAATCCCTGTCAGAATTATTGATTTTTCTATTTCTCCTTTTAGGTCTATCAGATTTTGCTTTATTTGTCTTGAAATTGTTTTATTGGTTACATGGATTGTCTTGCTGAACTGACAGCAATATCATCATGAAATGACATCTTTATCCCTGATAATATTCTTTGTGCTGATATCAACTTAGTCTGATATTACTATAGGTACTCTAACTTTCTTTTGATTATTATTATCATAATCCTTTTCTATCTCTTCATATTAAGATGCTTTGTTTTGTTTTTTTGCAGGCAGTATATAGTTGAGTGTTGCTTTTTTATCCAATAATCTCTGCTTTTGATTGGCATATTTTCACTACTTACATTTAATGCGAATATTGGTATGGTTAGGTTTAAATCTATAAACTTGCTATTCATTTTCTAGTCATTCCACCTGTTCTTTGTTCTTTTCTCTTCTTTTGAATTAATTGTATATTTTTTATCATTCTATTTTATCTCTTGTTAGCTTATGAGAAATATGCCTTTGTTTTGCTATTGTAATAGTGTTTTGGGACTTCTGGTATTTATTTTTTACTTATCACTGTCTATCTTTAACAGATATTATATCACTTCGCATATAGGATAGGAACCTTAAAATAGTATACTTCCATTTTTCCTCTGCTGACCTTTATGCTATTGTTGTCATGGATTTTATTTTTATGTGTATTATAAACCTCACACTATATTATTTTTTAAAACAGTCAACTATCTTTCAAAGAGGTCTAAATAAAAAACATCTGAAATATTTGCCCATGTAGTTATTGTTTTCAGTGCTATTCTTGTTCGTAATCCATATTTCCATATGGTATCAATATCCTTCTGCCTAAAGGAACTTCCTATAACCTTTCTTATAGCCGAGGGCTATTGGTGATTAATTCCTTCAGCTTTTGAATGTGTTTAAATTTACCTGAGTCCAGCACGTAACTCCATTTTATGCATACACACAAAGGGTTTGGGGGATGCAGTTTTAACATAAAATTGATTCTGTAGGAATCTATTATAGTGACTAGAGGTAAAATACTATTTTTTGTTCTTCTTAACTCAACCAAGAATTGATCACCTTTTCAGAAAGTCACATGACGGGTGGCAATGCCACTCATGTGTCCGATCCGCCATCAGTGCCGCAGCCTGGTGATTCTAGGTGCATTCATCCAACAGCCTTGTTATGACCTCCCGTGCAGCCGAACTCTAGCATTTGCATATCATTAATTATAAATTCCTTTCCTATTTTTCCTTTTGCGTTACAATTAAGATATTACATTGTTTAAATTATATGCGTGGTAATTTCCATAACCTATGACGTGCAAAGAAAATAAACAGCATCCGTTTTCTATTGATATCTATCAAATTACCCGAGATTCAGTGACTTAAACCCTGACCATTTCTCCGCTCGCAGGTCTGTGGGCTGGTGACGGGCACGGGGCTCTGCTGGATGGCTCATCTCTGCTCGTGGCATGCTGGCTCAGTGCACTGTGCCCGCGTGACAAGCTGGCGGATCAGCCAGAGACTGGCTGGTCCTGGAAGGCCCCGTGCCAGGCACTTGGCTGGGACTATTGGCTGTGGCACCTAGATTCTCCTTCGTGTGGCCTCTCCAGATGGCCAGCTCCGGCTCCTTCACACGGTGACTTGATTCCAAGAGGGAGAAGCTAGAAGAGGCGACGCCTTTTGAGGTCTCGGCTTTGGAGTCACCCAACATCACTGCCACTGCATTCTATGGGTCACAGTCAATCACAAGGCCAGGCCGAGCCAATGGGTGGACAAGCAGACCCACTTCCTGGTGGCGGGGAAGCAGCATCTCACGCAAAGGAAGTGAGCGCCCTGCACACGTGGATGGCGGGATCGGTGGCCATGTGTTGTCATTTATCACAGAGCATGACAAAATATGTGTTCCAAAAAGGGACATCGGGTCTCTTAGGACTGAGATCTGCTGCTGTAAACAATATTTTCTCCATTTCAGCCCTCGCCCATCCCAAGGGACACACATCCTTTCTCAATTCCTCACACGAACAAAGAAGAAAAATTTCTCCGTGTACCCAGAGGCGAGTCACCCCCTCCTGCTGATGGCAGCGGTCCACCCACTGGCCTGCTACGCGACGGGGCTGTCGTCTGCCATACTTAGTGATCTTCCTTGGCTTCCTAAATTGTCAAAAAGAAGCAGTGAAACAGGGATTTTCTAATTACCCTTTTCTTGCTTTGTTTTGTTTGTCTAGAAATAGATGAACCAGAACACTGATAACCTGTAGTGAATTTTCATGTAAGGGGTCTTCGTTATCAGATGGCAGGAAAATGAATAAGGAAACTGACAGATTTACTAGAGAAATGACGCACTTCTGCTGCAGTGGGTGCTACGCTGACTTGACCTCGACGTTCGACCAGCGGTACCCCCCCCCCACATCCTTGCTCCTGCATTAGAGGCGGCAAGAGACAGGCACCCAGGACACTAAAGAGCCCGGCCGATGAACACGATGCCCGACCCGAGGGATGGGACCAGCCAGGCTGGCCTGGGAAAATTCTGGACGGTGCGTGCTGTGCTGTGACCAGCTGCAGGACATTGAACTCCTCCAAGAGGACAAACCGTCCAGACCCAAATTTCCCCAGCCTGGCCTTGCTTTTCCTGGCCCTCTTTCCTCACGGTCACGGGTTACAGTACACACAGCGAGAGCGGGTACAAGACACAGGGAAAACCAACAGACGCCGACGCGGACGGAGCGCAGGGAGTCTGGCGGCATGAACGGTGCGGGGGAGGCGGGGAGGTGCCGGCCAAGGTGTTTTCTCCTCATTCAGGAGAGCTCCTCTCCACCAGCATCATGTCATCGGTCCTTCCTGTTCACATTCCCGTTTGAGCGCGGACCTCCCCTGGAAGGCCATCGCCTCCCAGCAGCCTGGAGAAGCAAAACAACTTCAAACGTGTGGAGCCTGCAAAATATTTAACCAAGTCCAGTTCGTGATCCACAGTGACCCTGATGTCTCTGATAACAGCTGCTGGCCAAGGACGTGTGCCGACCGACCAGAGGCCTGGGGACAGCCCTCCTCGACACTGCTGGGATGTACCAGGACAGCCATCCCATTTTGGCTGAACTAAGGCACACTTATTCCAAAACATAAGTCTGAAACCCTATCGGGCAGCAGACAACAATACGTTTCCTTGCCAGGTTCCACGTAAAAGGTGACATTTGTGTGGTGCTCATGTCACATGCGGACTGTTAAGAGCTGAAATGGTGGTAGCACATGATTATTTTAAAAGATGTAGGGAGCCCGCCTCCAAATAATACACTCCAAACCCTCAGATTCCCTATCGGAATTAACTTAGGGAACAATTAGTCCTCATTCCCTCCCCCAAGAGAGCTGGGACCTTGGCTATGACATCTGACCTCCGTGCAGGGAACACTGCTGGCGAGCCGCCCCAACACCGTTTACCAGGTCACTCCGCCTGCCCCTCCGCCGCTGAGAGCAGTGGGTGCTCCTAGCTGCCTCTTTCAGGGGGTCCCTCCTCTGCCACCCAGGAGTCACCCCCCTGAGAGGGGACACCCCTCCCCAGAGGTGGCCAAAGACTGGCCAGGCCCTCCCACCTGCCTCGTGGCAAGACCGGGTACAAGTCCTGCCCACCTGCAGCCGGCGACCCCCAGGGGGTAAACAGAGTCACGGCCACACGGCTGCTGTGTTCACTGCTCCAGTGACCGCGACGTAAGCTAAGCTGCCCCCTACTATTTAACAATGTTCACGGAACAGTCCCTCCAGCAGGGACAGTCCAGTTTTTTGACAATGACCCAAAATAAGAAATGCACTGTACGGCGTACTCTGGTACACACGCGCGTGCATCTGTGTGCACATCCGAGACGTGCTTTTTACAGTACAATATTTACCTTTACTACGGTTTCCCATTTCGCGTTTTTAAATGTTAGTCACAACTCACTAGATTTACTAACCCACTAATGCGTGTGACACACAGTTTGACACACTGCCCCGCGCCTCTTCGCTAGGTCCCCACACGTAAGCAGTCCTCAGGAGAGAGTCAGCTGACTGGCTGGCTCTGAGACCGTCCGCGGAGCAGCCCGCAAGGGTCTGGATCTCCAGCTATGGGTCTTTGGACCTTTCCAATTTGTTAAGACTTAGTGGCAAATTACATAATTGACCTTCACAAGTGGGGAGATCCCCGAAATGGGCCCTGGAGGAAAGCAACTGACACAAAGGGGCCATTGGTGCTGTGTTTACCCAGGTCCTTGGGCTCCCAAACAGATCCTGTCTTTTTAGAAATATTTAAATGATCACCAGCTTCAAGAGGGCCAGCAGTGACCAAAGATCAGCTCAAAACATGAGCCCCGGAAAACGGACGCCACAGAAAACGCCACACACGGATGACATGGGAATCACGAATGAAAGCAGAAAATGAAAACGAGAAAAACGAGAAACAGCAAAGAAGGTTTTGAGGGCGTTCGGCATTCTTTTGCCATGAGATTTTGAGCTGCCAAGCGCAATCTGCAAAGCGCTCCTCTCTGTGGGCTCCTGAGGAGACACGGGGTTAGGAAGATGAGGGAGGGACCGGCCCGCTTCGTTGTCAGCTGGGCTAACGCACAGTCCCTCCCAGATGCCGAGCTCGGCACCACGGCGGGCGAACGTGACTCAGGGTCCCATCGAATGTAAAACACGTCACCGTATGGTTTGTTCTTTTAACTATATGTTGGCTTTTCAAAGATATCAAAAAGAAGGAAGAAAGGAAAACAGCACAGGAGGGCAGCGTGGGGAGCTAGCGCCGGGCTCCGCTGACAGGCGCCTGCCACAAAGGGCCACTGCCTGGCGTCCTGCTCTCCTGGCTGACTGTCCCCACCGGCATCCGAGCAGCATGAGCATCTCTGGGTCTGCCCGCCCAACGACCCTCCCCACAGAGACCTGATGTCATACGCCACCAGCTAATGCTCCCAAAATGAAGCAACCTGCAGCTTGACTTCTTCATAGCTACTGTGTACTACAAAGACACCTGTGAACTTAGATGGGAAAAAATACGTTATGTCTTTATTTTCAGTACTGTCGGATGCACGTAACGGTCCCTTCCATTGAGAACTGAGGCAGCAGACCTCAGTGTAGTGCGTTAACAGTTCCCGTGACTTTGTCATCAATAGAAATCATGGGTATCTCAAAAAATCACTTACTCTCGTTCTACTTCGAAACTGTGGCAATTGTCAGATTTATTTAAATTATTAATTAAACAGCATGCATAGTACTATATCACAAGCTTGGTCTTTAATACACCGTAATTCTATTTCAATAGAATGGGTTTCCTTTGTAAGCCTTTGTATTCCAATTTTTTTCATTTAAAAACAGTCTGAAGACGGATCTGCGGGCTTCCGCAGACTGCCAGGTGTGGGCCAGGTGTGGGCCGCCACACAGGTCGCTGGTGCAGAAAAGAACCTTTGACAAGCGCCTCTGTGTGCTGAGCAGCGTGCGACACTCACTTCTCATTTGCAACCGCCTTCCCTTTTAATTTTTAAAAATATTTATTTACCGATAGTCTCAAACTACGAAAGTGATTTCAACCTATTAAACAAGTGAAACGCTGCCATTAAAGATGACACGGAGGCAGATGCCGTCACCTCCTCCGTGGCCTGGGCTTTTGGCCCCTGCCGAAGCCCACCGGCCTCCCCCTTGCTTCTGTAAATACACGAGAGGGTGGATTTGTGGCTTGTACCAAAATAGAATCATTCTACACAGGTCATTCCGTGATTTACATTTGTCACTTGGCAATTGACATTGTAACACAGACATTCCTACAAGTCTGGGACTATGCATTTTTCTGGTTTCTTTATGCACAGTTACATACAATGGTACGTGAATGAAATTATATCATGCACGTCATGCTTTTTTAGTGCCTTTTTCTTTCTGTCTGCCTCCTCACCTCTGTGACTTGCATTATTCACCTATTGCTACAGAACGAAGTGACTCAAACCTTAGTAGCTTAAAACAGCAATAAACATTTATTAGTTTAGAGTTTCTGCAGGTGAGGGATTTAGGGGTGCTGAGCTGGGGAATTCTGGGAGAGGGTCTCCCATAAAGGTCTAGGGGGTGACTCGGGCTGGAAGCCCTGGTTCTAAGACGGCATGTCCCCTCGCTGGCAAGCCGGTGCCGGCGACTGGCAGGTGGCCCATGCGCCTTGCCTCATGAGCCTTCCCCATAGGGCTGCTTGAGCATCCTCACCACACGGCAGCTGGCTTCTCCCGGCGCGAAAAGAGCACGGCAGAAGCAGCCATGTCTTTTATGAGCCGGCCTCCAAACTCATCCACCTGCTCCTGGTCGCCCAGGCGGGCATGATTCACTGTGGGCGGGGACTGCACGCGCGGGGGCGGCGCGGGCGGGGGCGGCGCGAAGGTGCCAACGCCAGAGCGAGGCTCGGAGGGCCCCCCGCGGGTTGGCTGGCCCCGCCCCCAGCCACCTCCGCCACCGGGGCCCGCGTCCCAGATCCAGCACGCGAGGCCCGGGCGCGCCCGCCGCCGTCCGCTGCTGGCGCTCATGCGGACAGACGCGGGGAGGGTACACGAGCACCCACGTGGACCGCAGTCGCCTTATGAGATAAGTATGAATGAAATCAAAACTTAGATAGTTCATGTAAATCTTCAATTTATAAAAACTTAATACATTTTAATATAATTATTATTAAATGTTTAAAAATAAACAAATCGGAACTGTGGTCCAAGACCATGTGACTAAACAGGAGAGCAGGTGGTCGTCAGGGCTGAGACTGTGGGACTGTGAAGCCCCCGCTGCCCGCAACCCTGGGCGGCGGTCACCGCGCTGTCTCGCCAGCCTCCGGCTCGCGACAGCCCGAGTCTCCTTAGAGAGGACTGTCACTCACTCCGATGGCTCACGGAGGTGAACACCAAGCCGCTAAGCCTTCTCTTCCAAGACTTGGTGCCGAGTGCTCGAAGCCCGCCACGGACATGGGACGCCGCCGGCTCTACCTTGACCTTGACGGTCGCTTTGTGTCTGCTCTCAGCCTCAGTCCATCAGATCGTTCATTTTCCTACTTTTACAATGAATTTTTTTATGCTTTTACTCTTGCAAGCACAAATAAACATAAGAGTCCACAAAGGCACCTGCTTCCACTGAGGAAAAGAAAACAGAGCAGAGGAGCCGGACGCGCTCTGCAAACCTGCATTTCCATCGTCTCCCCGCCTCTCACCTGTACTTCTCAGCCGCATCCCTGTGAGCGGGTTCAAAGTGTGCCTCCAGCCGCCCGCCATGCGACAGGCGTCTGCCCAACGGTAATGGGACACTCCCATCCTTGCACCCGGCGCTTTGGGGATTCAAAGCTGAGACGGGGCAAGTTGTCTGTCCTCAAGGAGCGTGCGGTCTGTCCTGAAGGATGCACACGTCAGGACAGAACGGACGACACCACGAGACGTCAGCAGTTGCCCCGTGGAGGACAACGGCAACGGGACGAGAACGCGCCGGGGTAAGGGCGATCCGCGCTCCGTGGGTGCGCGAACCCGTGAGTCCGCCGAGGCGGCGTGCAGGCGAGGCTCCAGACACGCAGCTGGCCGTGGATTCTCCCCCCAGCCCCAAGAAACATCTTAGACTCCCGGGAACGTGGTCTGGGAGTTGCTGAAACAGGGTGATGTAAGTTTCACTCTGACCTCGGCCATTTAAAACACGCAGCGACGATGGCCGTATCTTCTGTGTTCTTCTCCTCGGGCCGGTAACGGGATCCGGTGTCTTCCTGTCTCGCCAGAATTCTTTGTTTATATGTTAAAAAGTTGTCTAAGCACCAACAAAGATTTCCCTTTTTTCTTTTTTCTTTTCTTTGTGCTAATAAACTTCAGACTCAGCTTTTACCTTGCTGGAGGAAGAACTTAATCACTTACAGGTTTTTCTAGAACAGTCCTCGGCTCAACCCCCACCACAGTTTACACTGCGGCCGGCGTTACCGAATTCCACTGGCATCCGGCTCCGCAGGTCCCTCCTCACAGGGTAAGGCCGCAGGAAAAGCCAGCGATGGTCCCTCTGCCCTGAAAACTACAGACTGCATTCCACCCTCTCCCCACCCCGAAGCACGTCGGAAGTTACGGATCCCCATTAACCACGTGAACGAATTATGTGAGGGCTCACGTGGACATCAGTGGCCGGAAGGTGAGCATCCGTGAGCCAAAGGCTTGTGGCAAACGTTGGCCCCGGAAGAGGCCGTGGGAAGGCTAAGGAAACTGGGGGAAACTACGGTCCTCAGAGGCCAACGTCAGGAAACAGAACCTGACTTTCCCCAGTTGCCGTTAAAATGACCCGCAGACAAATTCCAGTCTCTTCGCGGTCCGTAAATGATCTCGCAGAGGGGAGCAGACAGGCTTCTCCGGGTCCCCTCTTCGCGTGGACAAATCATGGGCCCCTGACACCCGGCGCCCACCGCTGGGCCGGCTCGCGCCTGAGTACTTGAAATTACCAAGGCCGTCGCTTTTGATGGAGGGGATCTGCTCAAAGGCGGTGACATCCTTCCCGGCCACACTCCCGCTTGCTCCTTTCCTACAAACGGGGAATCTGGGTGGCTGAGTCCTGCCAACCCTCCGCTCCCCAGCCAGAGCCCTGCTGAAGCCAGACTATCACCTCGCAATGGTTGATGACCACCCTTCTCATGTCTGAATGGGCCTCAGAATCGGCATTTCCAAAGAATACCGGGACTGGTGGAGCCACCCCCACAGTAAAACAAAACAAAACAAAAAACAAAACAAAAACAAAACAAAAAACACTTTTATGGATGACTAACCTGCAATCATGCTGCAAATGACCCGCCTGCAAAATCTTCAGAACCTGAGATCTAAATTACTCTAATTCTTCTCCCTCAAAATTAGGTATAATATTATAATTTCAAGTAATGCAAGAGCAATTTCTCCCTTCAGTGGATACCAAGCTCAAGATGTTACAGGAAAAAGAAATAGCTTTTACCGCTGATATGAGAATTTTAAAAGAGAGACAAGTGTGAGCAAACAAAAGCTGTCACATCAAATACTGTGGGGGAAAAAAATCTAGAAGAAAAAAAAAAAACACCAGAAATGCTCAAGTCTAAATAAAGTCATTTATTTGTTATTTTAACCCCTTCGCTGTCAGAGGCACTGGCAGAGGCTACTTAATTCTCAGTAGGTGGGGATGCTGAAGACAGCTCTCTTATGCTCACAATAATGGTCGTGTTGTCACGTTTCTCTGACTTCCCTGGTCCCTTTAAGGGTTTCCAAACACAAACAAAGCTGTTGATATCCCTCTGGTCCTAACTCCACTGTGGATATCATCTCTTTAGAGAATTCAGTCTTGTCCAATTTCTACCACCTTCAGCAAAAAAACAAACAAACAAACAAAACACCATGGGGCAGTGGCCACACATCATCCCATGGGGCGGTGGCCACACACCATTCGTGTTTCTGGTGGATGGTGGCTACTCGGTCCCATGTGGTGGGAAAGGTTTCTTAAAGTTAGTGTCCTAGGCAGCTAAGATGCCGCTCAAACGTAAGACACCCACGTGTGGGGATGGGGTGGGGGTATGCTCCCTGGGAAGGCCAACTGCAAAAAAAAACACAAACTGGATAGATCTGGGGCCCATCCCTTGCTCCTGCTTGGGCAAGTTCATAAGCCTGTCTGGCCCGTCAGGAGTATGAGCTTCCGTAAAGACTGAGCAGGTAAGGATGATGACAGGATGATGGTCTACCGAAGCAGAGGGAAGTGTTTCCAATGAAAATGTATTGATTAGGCGCTCGCTTTGTGCAGGTAGGTGGGCCCTGGGATGGCGAGCCACAGCCTCCGTCCCCACCTCCCACTCCCTCTGCCTAGCCAGCAAGGCTTCCCTCTCCAGGGATGGTTCCCAGGACCCCACAACACAGAGCATTCTGGACTCAGCTCCCACCAGCAGGCCAATGACGACATTGCTGGTCTCCGACCCTTCTCCCAAGTCCCCATGCTAAAGGTCCCTTCGCTTTTCCCCAGCAAGGGTCCCTTCACTCTGACCTGCCATGCACCTGTGGCTCCAGGAGGGGAGCCTTGGAGGTGACCCAGGTCCTCGCCCCTTGCCCACTGCCAGCCCCGAACCCTCGGCATGGCACACACGGCGCCCCATGGTCGGGGAGTCCCCCACCTCCGCGGCACTGCACCCCTCAACCTCAAACGCCCCTGCGTCTGCACAGCGCTCCCTTCGCCCTCCCTCAGGCCCACACCACGCCCCCGGGCTCGCCCAGCTCTTGCTTTGGGGCGCCCACCCTACCTGCACGTCCTTCCCTGGCTCTAGGCTTCGCGTGCATGGTGCTGTCCAGGTTTGCGCACCTGCCCGCCCTGCCAGCCAAGGGCAGCTCCTCGAAATGGGACTGAGTGAGCGACGCCCACGCTCGCCACCACACGATCTCCCCGCGGTGGCCCTGGGAGCTCTCAGCTTCCGAAATGCGTCTGGTTAGATGAGGTGCCATGATCTTCCGTTATCCGCAAACAGGATGAACATGCAGGGGCCTCTGCCCAGAATTAGAGGCTCCGGGGACCCAGCAGACCATCTCTCCATGCGCCCCACGCCCCTCCCGTCGCCTGCACCTGCCCGTACCTTAGACCTTTGCAGTTCCTCACCTCGTGCAGGTTTGCCGTGCATGGGAGACAAGGCCCTCGGTGGTCCCGGTTCCCCGCGCTGGCCACCCGCGTCGCCGGCCTGTCACGTTCCCAGCAGCGCGGTGAGCCCAGGCTCCTTCGGGTTAGCACCGGAGGGAGCGGCTGCAGGCCACAGGAGGACGCATGGGCGTGTGTCCTCAGCCCAGGCACTTCATGTGGGTTTCCGTGTAGGAGGGTGCGCACACACTCTGAGAGCCTAGAATTTGTGGGGTGTGTTATCTTACAACCTCGTACTTGGAAGAGGTATTTTCATTTCCTGTGAGTCGTGAGTAATTACATAATCCTGCCACCTTCTTAAGAGGGATTTCAAACCGGGTCCTGTGCTCTGAGGCCAAGGTCCTTAAGGGGACTTTGCTTTATCCATCGGGTTTCGAGCCAAGTGTGTCCCAAATTAGGTCAAATAATTCACCCTGCATAAAACAGAAAAGTCTGTCTTCCTCTCAAAGTTAATTCTCAAAAATTGCTTCTGAAATACAAATGCAGCATTCGTATTTCCTAAAAGGCACTTGTATATTGAATGGCTTCCATTCTAGATTCTTCCCTGTCGATCATTAAGTCACTTGGTCATCCGTAGTTTCAAGCACTTCCAACATCCCAGACCTTGTTCAGAGCACTGGGGGTGCGGGGTGACCAGGCAGAGGAATTCACGGACCCACAGGTGCCCCTAAGAAGCCGATCACGTGACCCATGGCTGATCTCACATTCACACTAGAGGGTGAGCGTTTCAGGAAAGACACACGGGCTGCCAGCAATTAAGATGTGCTTATCTTTTATCTCAGGGCACAAGTTTTTCTCTTTTTTTCTCACATGTATTTCATATTCCTAGCTGGAAGAATATCAAAAGACTCGTAATAGCACCATCTGGGAGTTACGCCATGGACTCCAGTGGGCAGGATTAGAGCTAGGTTTCACTTCTTCCTGTAAAAGTGCATTTCTTCTGCTTCGAAATGAGCACAAACACGTTTGATTCCCTAACGATACCCGCCTGGAGTCTAAATGCCACTTATTCTTCGCCTTCTGCCCTCCACGCCCACAGCTTCTTGGGGTTCTCTGACAGAGAGAGACTGGGGGTGGCGGTCCCCACAAGGATATTTGATCATCGGTGTTCTCACTTAACCGATAAATAAATCAAATGTGTTGAAATACACAAACGTCAGAAATGCGGCACACGGCGACTCACCCAACGTGAGCTGGCCCGCTGGGCCCCGGGCTACGTGAGAAGCCCTGACAGCCAGCCCAGTGTCAGGAGCACGCGATCACCCATCAGTGTCTCATGGAGCGTCACTGTCCTTTACTGGCACAGTGGTCCTCTCTTATCTGCTGGTTCACTTCTGCAGTTTCAGACACCCATGGTTAACTACGGTCCAAAAATATTAAATGGAAATTTCCAGAAATAGGCGATTCATAAGTTTCAAATGGTTTGCCGTCCTGATGAAAGCTCCCTCTGTCCTGCTCCATCTCTCGTGGGACGTGACTCATCCCTCTGTCCACCTCCTGCCTGTTAGTCACTTTGTAGTCATCTCTCATCCCAGATCGACTGTCATGGTCTCTCAGTGCTTACGTCCAAACGATCCTTTTTACACTCAGTCATGGCCCCAGAGTACCAGGGCAGTGAGGCTGCCGGTTGGGACGTGCCAAGGAGAGGCTGTGACACACTCTCTCTCAGTGAAAAGGCGAGCACAGGACAATGAGATAGAGAAAGCACATTCACATGACTTTCATTACACTACGTTGTCATAATTGTTCCATTTTATTATTGGTTATTGTCGTTCATCTCTTACCGTGCCTAATTTGTAAGCTGAATTCTATCATAGGTGTGTATGGAGAGGAGAAATAGAATACATACGGGGTTCGGCACTGTGTGAGTTTTCCGGCTCCCAGTGGGGGTCCTTGACGTGTCCCCTGCACACAAGGGGAACGGCTGTGTCCCCAATTTATGTTTAACTTGTTGCTTTTGCAACTACCAGTATTCTTAAGGATAGAAGATGGTTATTTGAAAACATTCACTTTTTATACCTCTCCTACATCACCTTCAACTTTATAAGTCTTTTTCTGTCCATCCAGAATGTTTTCTATCATTTCCTGACATGACCCTCTCCCCAGCCCCTCGCCCGTGAGATATGCTCGATAAACAGAACAATTTTTTAAATTAAAATCAGATTTGTAACTCCCCTCGTAACTATTAGTTACCGTTTTGCATTGCAGGCGGAGCCCATATTTACAATATAAGCTTAGTTGTCCTTTAAATTTTCACAGGACAAATTCAATCCGGAAACATCCCGAGTCTCGTCCAGCGATCCTGTCCAAACCAGGTGCACGGTCTGAGTGGCACCGCTGCACCAGGCTGCCCGCTACGGAAGTTCACGACACTCGCCATTGTGAACTCTGCCCGACAGTCCTAACTTACACTCGCTCCTATTTATTATTACAGTAAAAAGCTGTCACCAAATGTGAGGAAGCCCCGGTGCCCCCTGGGTGCTGAGAAGCAGGGCTGACCAGCCCTGATGCACACAGGCTGGGGAAGTCTGACGCGCCCCCCACCCTGGCCGAGGGTGAGCCTCGCTGAGCTGCCGTCTCCCCATCTGCAGAGGGAGGTGACAGGAGCGCCCCACTGGCCAGGCCGACACCGGGAATAAACAGTCGACACAGGCAAAGCCCTCAGATTGGGATGGGATGCGGCCCACACGTAATCACCATTAGCTTTCACGAAACCCCTTTAGCTACGAGACAAAGTCACAGAAGACGTGCAGAACGGCCGGAGAGTTTAGCATGAGGTTCTCTCTGAGGGGGAAAATACAAGCGCGGTTTTCATATATTTTATATTATGGTGTTACACAATCCCTACTCAGAACTTCAACCAAAATGTTGTCTTTTCATAAGCGAGACTTCCATGTAGACTCTGTCTACCCACACCAGCCAGTTTTAAATATCACCCGGAGGAAATCGACTGATAATTAACAGTGCGTTATACAAATCGGTTTACGTTTATGGACTCAATCCTCGAGAGTTTTTACCACGTTATCTTAAATATGTCATTAGAAAGGTGTTCGTGGACGCACCGAAACCTAATTTTATAGCTTAAAAGTAAATTAATAGTATTATTGCATCCACTTTCTAAAATATTAGATACGTAAGCTATTTTCACGCCAGGCCTAGTCTAGAACTGATAAAATCCTCAACATCAACACTACGATCCAGCCCAGTCATCGGGAATAAACCAGGTAGGGAATTGCCTAGGTTTTATTGTTTCAGTTTTCTCGGGCCCTTGCTTAATAGGAGACGTTGGAAGGGCCTCGGTGTGGGGAAGCGATTCACAGTGTAGCCGACGTTCTCTTCCCTCTGCAGGGTGGGAAAAACTCCCTGTGGAAATAGCACCCTCCACAGAAAGAGATCTGTAGATGTCAGGACCAGACAAAATGGTTGGCCCGCGGTACCACCGGCTTGTATCGGACATTCTATTGTTTTTTCTGCCTCCAGCATTTATCAAAGTGGACTGCTTCGGAAAGCAATTGTCTCTTTTTCATCCGAATGCCGTGTTATTACACCGAGCAGCATCCATCACCGACCTGCCCCGCCTGCAAGCCGGAGGAGCGGGGTTTGGCTGCTCGTCTTGATGACATGAGCTATCTGCCCACAGCAGAGGAAAGCGAGGCTCTGGCAGGTTCCGACGCTCGCCCCAGGCTGAGCCAGATCTGTCTGAGGCCATCGCTCCTCCGTGTCCCTCCCCTTCTACCTTGCCCTTGCCTCCCTCTGCAAGGGACAGCCTGGCACCAGAACACCGCCCGCAGGGTGCATCTGGGGCGGCATTCAGCTCTCGGGCCCTGGCTGCCCCTTCCTGTCAGGAGGAAGAGGAGGGAAGCCTTCCTCCCGCATCCCCGAGGGGAGCAGCCACTGAGGTGCCCATTTTGCGAGCCAGTCCCCCACGGCGCCCTGTACATCCGCGGCCGCCAGGGAGGCGCATGCGCGCACGGCTGTCGGTTCCCACCGCCGGGTCAGTGGCCCTTACCGCGCGAGGGCTGGCTGCCGCCCCCTCCCCAGCTCTGAGCGGGTATGCGGCTGACACCAGCCCTGCCACCATTTCACAGCCTGTAAAAAGCACAAGTGGCCAGATACATTTAATGTGTGTGTGTGTGCGCGCACACGCGCGCGCGCGCACACACACACACACACACACACACTCATAACCTGATAACTTCCATGCCCAACAAACCTTCAAATCTCTGTAGCACTCAGATGTTGAGAACGTACATAATGCTAGGTGTTGAGAATGTACATAATGCTCTTACTGTCATTTGAAATCATATCCGTATCACTCATAAGGCAAATGTTCGGCCGCCTTAATTTTTCTAATTTGGTTTTCGAAAGGTCCTTCCTGCTTCTCCTTGCGGATCGACTACATCCGCACACTGAGCTCAGCGTCAGGCTCCGCGCCAAGCGCTTTACCTGGGTGGTGGGGTCGAGCCTTCCGATGGCTCTCCCATGGGAACGCTGAGGCCCCACCGTCTGCACATGAGGAAGCCCCAGGAGTAGACATGCGGAGCAGCCAAGCTGAAGGCCCAGGGCTGGACCTGAGACATCCTGTATTTGTATTGGGCTTCTTCTTTCGCAAAAGTCCGGACAACTTAGCAGCCTATGAGTTCACTGGCCTTGTCCACAACGTCGAAGGGTCGTCACGAGCTGATACTTTCACATGAGGAAGGTGCTGTTCCCGTCCACACCGATCTATCAGGAACTACATAAATATATGTATGTAATAAATTAGTAATCGATAGATATAGTACGCTAACTTAAAAATGAGTTCAAACATCAGAGTAACTACTTTCCATCCTTTGTGGAGCCAGTAACCACTCGTTGAGGTTTATTATTGGTCAACATGAGCGTTAGACTCTGGGAGGAAGAATAAAAACTACAGGGCCCTTTCTTGTCCCCAGAAGTCAAAGTCAGGTTGCATAGATCAGCCTCATATTCTAGAAAGTTTTGCTTTTCAGAAGATAAATCGACTCAACGCTAGAAACTCACTTATCGGCAATGAAGACAGGAAGGATGAGAGTATTTCTTGGGGGGATAAAAACATTTGAGCTTTTCATACCCTAAAGGTGGCTCCTTATCCTATGGCCAAAGAAAAGACCATGGCTACGTGGTTCACTCCTGGAAATAAACAGAAACTTGACTGAGCCAAACAGCAGACGCAATTTTGCATAAAGCCAGTCATATTGCTCATGCTTTCCTACTCATAATATGCTATAAAACTGTTTTGTCTCTTCAAAAAAAATTTTTTTTTCAGGTTCAATTACTCTGCTTTACCTTAAAACCAGCGGGGTAGATGTGGCTCCTCTTCTTCTGGGGGGCAAATTTGGGAATCATGTTAAAAGCAGCCCGATTCCTCAGACGTCACGGTGCAGACTTGGGCGTTTGTTGCTCGGCTTGGTGAGCATCACGCTGAGCACCGATCTGCAGTGCGGTTCACCGCGTGGACCCCGCCGCCCTTCCCACGGCTTCGTCTGAGAAGCCTGACAACGGTGACAATCACAGGACTAGTTTTGCTGGGTAAAATTATTCTACCTGCAATTTACTCTGACAAGCTCCACAAGTTTTAAGTGCAATTAAATCCTAAGAATTTTCCCAAGGGGGAAAAAAAAAATTTCTAACACATTTTTTAAGAAATATTTTTTCAAGAGAAGGTGAAAAAACACAGTGGAATTGAACAACTAATTACTAACTGGTTGTTCTTTTTAGAAAAGAGAAAAGTATTTGGCTGAGCCCAGAAATCAACTTCACTGCGTAGACAGGCAGCTTTCTGGACCTGAGAGAGAGAGGCCTGTGGGGGTCACAGGCATGCTGACCGGCCGCTTGGGCCACTGCTGGCGTCCACTTCTTCAGAGTGAAGGGGGACAACGTGAAACTTGCAGACAGCAGCCCTGAGAGATTGCCGTCACCTGACTCCCCCTGTGAGAACAGAACAGCTGGCTCCAAGACAGGTGGGCGGCTTGCCCCCTTCTGCCGTGCCCACATTTGTGCCACACTCACGACCCTAGGGATCAGCATGCGGCTCAGCCAGCAGCCCCTCCGGCCCCACGCGGGGCCAGCGGGAGGTGGTCTTCCTTGTAAGGGCCCGGGGGAGGCCTCCATCACATAACTGGCCTGCTGGCCTTTTGTGAGATGCCAGTTGCATTTCCAATCCGCAGCTAGGGTCACTGTTGTCCCTAGAAAGGACCCGTGTCCCTGCCCCATCTTGGCGTTCCACATTTGAAATCTTTATTCAACGAGAAGCGAATCTGACATCCAAACGCTACCCAGGCTGCACCTGGGAAATCAGATTTTTCTTTAAGAGATGTCAAATTAGACCTCGTGTTGTGGAACATTTTATATAAAATATGCACCTGATCCGGGAGAAAACCTTTGACAGAACATCTTCAACCCACATAATTCTTGTCATTTAGAAGCACGTAACTCAGCAGCCACAGACGAGCCCCGGAGAAGCCGGTGCCAGCCACCTGGCCCCGCCCCTCACTGCTGCCGTCCTTCCTCCCCCAGCCCCAAGCAAGGCTTCCTGTCCCCCAGAGACACGCAGCTACTGGGTGGCATTCCCTCTTCCTGGAACACTCCATGCACAGCACCACCCCCTGCGTGTGTCCCCCAAGATTCTACCCCTGATGACACTCTAACGACCTTGCCCACTCTTCCCTACCAGGCCCTGATCTTATCGAAAGCAGGGGTCACCCGGCATATTCCCCAGCTCCTTGCGGGGCTCCCGGCGGGTGACAGGGCTCCCAGAGATGTTCGCCAAAGGTTCCTTTCCTTCTGAGCTGCTGAAACAGTGGGCGTTAAAAAGCCCCCCGAGTCACATGTTGCTGCTGCTGTTGGGGAAAGTCTCCCCTGCTCCCTGCCCCCTGCCCCCCCCCCCGCAAGACTTGAAGCCACACCCACTGGCCCGTCATTCACCCCAGTACCTGGGACTGTGAGACACTCAATAAATTTAATCAAATACATGAATTAAAGACCATACTGATACAGAGATCCCAAGCGTAGGCAAAGAAAAGGTCTGCAGATCAAAACCGTCAAGCATCCATGCTTAGAGAACGTTAGGAAATCGTTTCTCATAAATGAAAAATTGTTTTCTCCTACGAGCCGCCTGGGATGCAGGGACGCAGGGACGCTGGCCTTCGGGCCTCTTCTGCTTTTACGGTGAAAGCTGTCATCTCCTCGAAGCCAGCACCTCTGGAGTGCACTTACTGAACCTCAAGTTATTTGCAAGTCCCCCTAAAAATGTGCATATCTGAAACGGGACCGTTATGCTTTGAGCGCTGGATGGATTCCCGAAGGTCAAGTGCAAAACCAAATCTTGACAGCGACCCTCTCCCCCCACGACTCCCACTTCCATTTCAGAGTGCGTTCCTACGGGTCGAACACTTGTGTCCAGCACCAAAGCAAATCTAATGAGGAATTCCGACCTCTCCTGAGAGTGTACACAGCCCGTGTGCATTTAATTTACTCACATAAAAGTAACTCAAGCAAATTCAAAAACAGCTCGTGACCTTTCTTATTGAAAGAGTACTAATTAAAATAAACGTCACATTCCCATTGAAGTCGGAATGCTCACTATTTCGGTGCAAAATGTTTGTTTCTTGAAACAGCTGATGCTTACGAGGACGTAACAGAGATCACACAGACGCTCCGAGTCCACACTGCGTGGGACGGGAGAGGTGACGTAACCCAGCTCTGTCTCCCTCCAGGAATCCTGCCCCCATGCTAGTGGCTGACTGTCACCATTTTAAGGACCTCTTAGCATCTTAGGTTCTATTAGTCATGTGCAAGCAGTTTATTCATGTTAGAAAGATCAGAGGCAAATAAAGGATGGGAGACTTACCTAGCGGGGGAGGGGTGAGACATGGCCATCAGGGGTCAACGGCTGCCCTCGGCGTTGTGTCCGGCCAGCAGGATGCCTCCTCATCTGGACATGTGGAGATTCGCCTCGGAAATGTTGACACGTCACACTTTTAATCGGCTCGAGCGTGATCCTTAGTCCATGACCTTTTGTGAATTACCTAAAAATAGATACGCCTTCTTCAAACAAGCAACACTGAAATACCTATGCTACAATTAAAACTGATCAATGGGGAAAGGCCTTGAAGGCCCCTGGAACCAGGGCCTTTTTTTTTCTTTTTTAAGGAAAACAGAAAGGTCCTGTACTACAGGCCCACAATCCCTTACATCCATGTCCGGAACTCCAAAAACACTCTGCAAACCAAAAGTGGTTTCATAAACTCAGTGCCTACCCTGGCACGAAGCTACCTATAATCTCCACGGACGCCCCTCAGCATGAATGCGCCTACGTTCCTGCTTTCGATACGGGCACACTCCAGGCTGCAGAATTCCATAATGTGCTGGCTTTACGCTGGGGTCCTTTCTAAAATCTAGAGAGGAAAAAAATCTACATTCTAAAAAACATCCAACCCCAGACATTTTGTGGACTGGTGTCATGAAAAGTCTGGCATCAGAGGGGCCTGGCACCTAATTAGGATAAAGAAACACCTAGATTTTTTAGAAGAAGAAGGACGATACTGAGGATTAAAACTGAAAACCTGGCCTTGACCCAAAACTGTCTTTAACACACATGGTTGGTGCACACCCAAATGTTCATTCAGTGTCGAACCGTAAATCTGAAGTGGGTGTTTTTGTTTTGTTTTGTTTTGTTTCTCTCTTTTTGCACCCCAGAGGGTCACCGAGAACAGATTTAAACCAAACCTGAACCTACGTATTTTATCAAACTATTGAATTGGAACAAAATGAGAACATCGCAATGTTCTCCAAAAATAATGTCAACAGAATCAGTGTTTCAGTTGGTCTAAGTCCCTGGTTTAAGAGACGCAATGAGAAGAAAGTCAGTGATTACAGGGAGAGGAAAGGCTTAAACCACCCGTCCATGTGTTAAAACTTTTCCCTGAGGAGAAAGAGAGAAAGTTTTCAAAACAGCCTGAAGATAATGCCTCGTATACGGTAACCGGCAGAACTGCCATCCAGCTCTATGTTTTGAATACCTGCCTTTTCTGATTGTTCTACTGTCACTTGCGAGGACGAGGACGAGGACGAGTTGAGGATCCGATTCGGAAGGAAGTTCAGTTTCTCAGTTGCAGATGACCACTCGGGATGGCCCGAGGGGAACCACAGTAATCTCTAAACACTAACGCTTGTGATTTGGCTAATGTGATGCCTTGCTCACCAGTCGAACTGTTTACACACTTTCACTGAAGTCTACATGCGAAACGTTCCTCCTTCAAATCCCTGTGCATTTCCATCATTAATTTCTTCCTGGACCACGGCAACTATTCAGCTCTTTGTTCCCTGAAGTTTTTTGGTTTTTTCTTTCTTTCTTTCTTTTTGTTTTTGGTGCCCCTGAAGAGTTTTTAAAGTGGTTTTATTCACTTTATTCTTATCTCCATACATTACTCATGCACCCTCCACTGGAGTAAAATCTGCCATCCCCTTCAGAGCAAAGCCCTGTGGCCAGTGTTTGGGCAGGATCCTGCAGAAGCCACACTCCCCTAAACCAAGTGCATGTCCTCAGCCCCTACAGGTGGACGGGTCGGTGACGGAATGGCACTTTTTCCGAAGCCACGCATGACCTGTGGCGCTGCAGGGCCACCTCCAGAGTGAGAGGCCCGCGCTGCCTGGCCCACGGGTCCCCTGACAGAGCCCTAGGCAGGACGTGTCGGCAGGTTTCGGATCGCTTGCTGTTCCCGGGAATCTGCTCCTGGACTCGGGCGACCAAACACCCAACGCAGGCCGAGCTGTGCGGATCCGAACCGGCTTTCGTTTGCTTTTCCTCCACGTCCTATTGCAGCCCGACTGAGCCATCGTCATTTTTTAAAACATTTTAGTCGTTTTACATTATTTGAAAAAAAAGTCCAGCGACGGGTCCTGTGAGTTCGTCCCTCTCCTTCCTGCGAGCCATTCTCCACATCGGCGTGCGGGCGGTGAGGGTGGCCTCCTCTCCAGGTGCCGGGCGCTGACAGAGCCCCAGACATGCGTGGAACGACACCTGCTCTCCAGGAGCCTCTGTCCTTCTCTCCTCAACCAGAAACCATCCCAAAGTGACACGACAGCATGAGAAAGCGCGCAGGGCAGTGAAGCACAGATGGGGCGTCGGGCCCGCGGTGTCGAGCGGCAGAGGCGGCTCCCAGCCCCGGCGTGGGCCGGGTCGACGTGGGCCGAGGGCAGCGGTCTGGACACGGGGAGAAGGAGGGCGCGAGGCGCTTCGGGGAGGCCGACGTGTGATGGGAAGTCGGGAGGCCGGAGAGAGAGAAGCTTGTACGGGGTCAGGGAAGAAACCAGCGTGGCGGGCGGCCTGCGGCTGGATCTGGGGTCTCGGCGCCTTGCTGTCCTTTCCCACCCAGGCCCTAGCTCATCCAAGCCAAGGAGACGCGGGACGACCCACGGCCGGGGGCGCAGTGCGCATGCGCGACGCAGGGTCGGAGGCCGAGGGGGCACGTTTGAGAACGATTTCAAAATACGCGATGACTAATCCAAACTCTTCAACAATTAAATATTCCATTTTTGCCGACTTGTTTTTAATTATCCCCTGACGGATTTAGTAAATAGCCTATTTCCCCCCATTTCATCACCATCTAAATTATCACTCCTTCATTATGAGCCTATTGCTTATCCTCTTGTCCTCAAGTGAACCCAGAAACTGCCAGAGACAAACTTCTAGTTAATAAAGCGAACGTCCGTGATGACACACCAGGAGCAAAAGTCTAATTATTCTAAACCCAGCACTTTGCTTTGACAACCAAGTACCAACTCTTTAGAAATACTTTATTCTTTTAAAACACCTGCTTTCTTTCCATACGGACTTCTAAAGGAAGGGATTCATTTTTATGGGGAAGCACAGGAGTTACTCTTGAAAACAACAAAGGAAAAACTACGTTCTGTAGACGAGTTGCCTGTTACATTAAATCATACACCAGGAAATCAACGGAAAGCCACAAATCAGCCGGGCCGGTCCCGTGTCCCCCGTGAAGGCCGCAGCGATACCCTGGGGCCTTGGGGACCGGGCGGCTGGTGGAGGCTGCCGTTCTGGCCGGCCGGGGACCGCTGTGTTTCCACTGGAACTGGCCGGCCGGCCTCGCCGCCTGTCTCCCGCCCCCTCCCCCTTCGCCCAAGTCCAGTTATTCAGCGCGTTATAATTTGGCACTAAAATTCAATTAAGCTCAAACTTTGGTCATACGTGGTCTCCCTCTCAGCAAAGCATAATTTCTTTGACCCGTTTTCCAAATGTCGGCAGATGGATTTTGAAAGTGGAGAGAGGTAAAAGTTTGTTTCAGTCGAGCTCACATTTCTAGAAACTGGCTGGAATTTTTTTTTTTTTTTTTTTTTTTTTTGAAAATTCAAATAAACAGTCAGGATGTGGCGTTACCCGTCCTGAAGTGCTTGAAGGTTTCATAGCGCTTGTCAAAGGGAGACCCGAAATGCTCTGCAGACATTAATTAATGTTCGCTCTGGCCCTTGGGCCATTTTACCAATGGAAATTCCGATGAGAAAGGAAGGAATGAGGGGTTCAAGGCCGCGCTGTTGTGACTCAGCTGCGGAACTAGGATTGAAACCCCGTGGTTCCCAATGAGCCAGCGAAAGTCTGTCGAAGTATTGAGCACCCCTATTGAAGACTGTGGGAGTTTCGGCGGCTTAATGGGGTTGTGTTCGGTGCTTCAGACTCTCCTTTAAAAGGCTCCATGGCACCGACGAAACCCCAATAAAAGGGCCTCTCTAATTGCTTTCTGACTTTCTATGAAACTTTCTAAGCTATACTGACATCCTCGAATACAACTATGGAATTAAAGAAAGGCGAGACAAAGTGGTGTGCGAGAGAAAGCGGTTCTCAGCGAAGCGTGTGTGAGGTGGGGGGTCACCGGGGAGGGCGACGGGGCGGGTGTGAAGACTGTGCCGCCGGGAAAGAAAAATATGAGTGTTCTCCTTTGTGTGCGGACAAACGGCCGAGCGCGGGAGGTCGGGGCCCGGGTCACGCGGCTCGGGCTGCAGCTGCCGCCCCGGGGCGGGGGTCCCCGGCGGCCCCCGGGAGCCAAGGCCGGCAGCGGCCTCGGCATTCCGGCGGCGCGGGCGGCCGCTGTCCTCGCACGACCCGGGCCCGTCCAGAGCGCGCCCCGCTCCGACCCTCGGGCGCCCCGCGCGGGCCCCGGGGAGCGCGGGGCCGGAGCCCGCCGCAGGTAAGCCCCGCGGGGGGCGGCGCCCAGGCGGCCCCTCCTCGCTGCACGGGCGCACAGGCCGGCGCTGCGCCGCGCGGGGCCGGCCTCGCTGTTCCCGGGTCCGGGTTCCCCGCGCGCTCGGGGCCCGACGCCCCAGCCGGGACCCCCGGGAGCCCGGCTGCTGCGGCGCCCGAACTGGGCCTGGGCCGGGGGGAGGGGGACGGGGGCCGGCTGGCCTCACTCCGGGAGCAGGAGGACAGGGCCCGACGCGGGCTGGCTGGCGCTTTCGGGAGCCCAGGGGAGCACCGGTGACCTGCCCGGGCCGCCCTTGGCGAGGGTCACCCTCCCTCGGAACCACTCTGTGGACAGCGGCCTTACCAAGGTCCTACCCAGGCGCTCGAAGTCCGCGGGCCGGCGGCGCGTCCTCGCGACCCTGTGCCAGCCCCCAGCGCCCCCTCGAGCGCGCCCGGTGCGCACGCGCGCACCCGCCCGCCGGCCGGACGAGGTGAGGCCTGCGCCAGGTGCGCGCGCCTCCGACGCCGAACTGCGGGCCGCCGGGTCACCCGAGGGCGATGGCACACTGGGGCATGGAGGGGGCACAGGGATGTCGGCCCCGGCGAGGCCCCGGCGCGGGCCATCAAAGGCCGGGGATGGCGGCCCGCCGCGTTGCCCATGGCCAGGCCCAGGGCATGAAAGGATCTTTATCCTCGGGTGACACGGCGGCGGTTTCCTCCGGCCTCCCCCTCCCGCGGCCCTAATTGGGGCCGGCTGCTAATGTGATTAAAGGCCAGTTAAATGTTTCTGGGGCAGACGGTGGGAAGAGGCCGAGACCCCTGCCCCCTCCCCGGGTCACGCCAGGCCCGTGGGTAGGGGTCGGTGGTGGTGCCAACCCCAGGATGGCCTGGCCGCGCGCCCGCCGACCGTTCACCCCGGGGCGGGGAGGCCGCGGGCGGGCGGGAGGCTCCTGGGGCTTTATGTAAGCCGGTGGGCTTCGGGCCCGGCCGGATTTGGGGATTCTTTTCGCACAGTTTCCATTTTCTGGCCTTTGGAACAGCGCCCCGGCGGCCCTCCCCCTCTGGTGCCCGGAGTCTGCGGGGCCCCGCCGGCAGGCAGGCGGGGGGCGCGGGGCGTTGGGGGTCTGCAGGCCCCGCAGCAGGTCAGGTTGGGGTGCCGCCATCTCAGGCTGGTGGTGCCGATGTGGAATGCCCGGGCCAGGCGGAGCCCCCGACCCCGCAGCGCCCCCAGGCCTCGGCGACGGTGGGTTCCCACGTTGGCGGCGGCGTGGGTGGTCTCGCCCTCCCGGGAGGCCTGGGAGAGCGCGTCCGCACTGCGCTGCCCGCCGCGCCCGCTGCAGAGGTCGCTCTCGGGCTGGTGCCCTGCGTCCGAAGGCCCTGGGGACCCCTCCCCGAGCCTGCCCGACCTGGGCGAGTCGGTGCGGGGCCCTCAGACAGCGCCGCGGGGCCTGCGCGGGGAAGGCCGCGCCAGCGCCTGAAGCGGCGGAGTCGGAGCCCGGAGCCCCGAGCCCCGAGCCCGGCTCCCCGCCGCCCGGCCGTGCGCTCGCAGGACTAATTGCTTGGGGGGGTCCCCCAAGGGCCAAGAGCGCGGCCCAGCTGAGTCCCCGAGCCTCTAAAGTTGCAAATGTGGAACCAGTTAGGGTGGGGGAGGCCGGGCGCAGGAGTGAGCCCAGGACGCCTGTCGGTGGCCCGGGCCGTGCGCTCCCGCGGCGGCGGCGAGGCGGGCGGGACGCGCGGCCCCACGGGGTCTCTCCACGGTTCTCCGCGCTGCAGAAAGGAAAACGCCGGCAAACCAGAAGGCCGCGCGGGCCCAGGGGCTGCGGGGCCCCGCGACGCTGCCCTCGAGAACGCACCGGCCAGGGGGCCCCGCGGGACCACGAGCGACACCGGCCAGTCCCAGCACGGCACCGTTTTTAAAACTGACGCTTCCTAAGCAAGCGCGCTTCCGTGGAAATTTGACTTATCTCTTGTTTCCTTTTTTCAAATATTTTCTGAAATACTCTACGGAACTTTTGCACATCTAACAAATGTCAGACTGAACAGGTCAGAAGATACGAAAAGAAAAGAATGACATTTTAATTTAAATGGAGTGAAAGCAGAAGGTATTTCTTAATAATATTGTCAAAATGTATTGTGGATCTATAATTTTGTCATGTTCAAAATATATAATTTTTAACATTTGAAATACACACTTTGTATATTTTTCAACTAAAAAAAGATTTAAAAAATTTTAAAAAGCAAAAGCCAGAAACCAAGAAAAAACTGGAGAGAAAACGGGTGGTCAGGAACCAAAGCCTGTCTTTCTCCTGCTGTCCTATTTTTTTTTTTTCTTTTCCTCCCTAATAGCCTGAAGGAAAATGCAGTGAAAATAAAATAATTTCACATTAAACTAACACATAGATGTAATTGATTTCTTTCCAGATGGGTCTAAGGGACCGGGCTGTTTTAGTGTGCTTAGAAAATGCTAGATCCAAGGTGATTTTCTTTTCTTCAGCAGCTCAGAGAATTGTAGGGAAAAGTAAACAGCTCCAGCCTCATGATTTTTTTTTTTAATCTGCATATTGAGCACAGATAAAATTAGAATCGCTTTCCACTTGAGATAAAAGTTACACAGGAAAAGTTACCAAATTTTTTAAGCAAAGGAGTATCTGCTTTTGTTTTGTATGAAACAGTAATATTTAACTAATATGTAACAAACTGAGTGACCTTGGATTTGTTTAATCTACAACTTCCCTAACGTCAGTAACCCCAATGGTTGTAAAAAAAAAGAGAGAGATCAGTTTTAAACTAATCCTCCATTTGTTCTGAGGTGACTTTTCCAGTGATCTTGTGTCAATAACTGAGTAGTACAGAGTAAAACAAATAATGTGTGTGCTCCTGGTAAATAATTTTCTCAGTCTCAAAAACTCAAAAATACGTTAACTGCCGCTTTTTAGGAATAACCTTTAAACTGAACGGGAAAAAGGGAAATACATCCGTGTTGACATTTGGAGGCAAAATGGGAGGAGAGTCGAGGTGCAATCATTGCACTGTTTTAGGGGACACGCTGCCCTGCTGGACAGGGCAGTTCTGCTGGACGCCGGCCTGTAATGTTTGTTTATATTCTCGCAGACACAGCACGGGCGGCACAGTGATGGTGGGTGTGGTGATGTAATGAGGGAAGCTGGGCAGGTGGGTTGTGCAATGGGAATACAGGTGCCCGGAGCAGGTAGGCAGGACCCACTCCGGGCCTGCCACTCTGGGGCCATATTTTAGTCCACATAGAGGTCCCTCCTCCATTTTAGGATGTTTTCTGTCCTTTAAAAACTCCCTGATGGCCTACTCTGCACCATCAGTCATTTCCACATACACAGAAAAGTGACTGAAGTGTACACCGAAACTCGGGATCGACTGGAGGCGTCCCTGTCACATCCAGAGTCCACGCTCTCAAGAGCAAGCCAACCATGGGACACCTTTGTTCACATCCTACAAAGGCCGGGGGCAGAGCCTGCAGTCTCAGTCCCGGATCCCGAGGCAGTTGCATTTACGTGTGTGAGAGCCCATTCGGGATTTGTTTTGTTTTGTTTTGTCTTGTTCTGTTTTTCTGGGGAAACAAAGGTCCCTTTTGCGGCCCCTCGGGCTGGCCAGCCAGCAGATGGGAGAGCCGGTGGGGGTGGGAGGAGAATGTGGCCTCACGTTGGAATGCCGCTTTGCATTGTACTTGTTTATTACAACTGAAGGTTTCGAGGTGCCTAGAGGTGCCCCAACCAGAGGCCTATTCCCAGGACAGGCATGAACGCCTCACTGCCTCCACCCCTGCGGAGCTGTGTCTGAGATCTTGCCACCGAATCGGCTCCCAACACCCTCCAAGGAACAAAACAGTGCTGAACATCCAGGATGTTAAATGATATTTAGAAAATTAGCAGCTGGCCTCCAGCCTTGGAGACCTTAAAACTAGGAGGAAATAAATGAAAGAAGTGACGGCGAATGCCCAAAGGAGGGGAGGGGGAGAAGAATGCCTTTCACAGGTAAGAAGGCTACACCTGAAACGTACCTGGTAGGGTTTGCACCCCACTTTCAGGCCTCCCAGAACCAGCCTAGGCCCTCTGTGGCTGGAGCAGGGCCGTTTGGAGCAAGCCAAGCAGATCCGCAGGGCCAACCCCACACTCCGGCCAGTTAGTCACCTCACTGAAACGCAAATCTGATCACCCCGAAAGCCTTCCTCCGGGTGCCCACTGCAGGCAGGAGGGAGCTCAGACTCCTTACCCAGCCCAGCCTGGCATTGCTTGGCCCCTGCTCTCCCATCGCCCCGACACCTCTTGCTCCCCAAGACACTCTGCTCTTTGCACAGGAGGGCCTCTCGTCTGCCTGTTCCCTGTGACCACGCAGAGTTCAGCCCCTCTGACAGTTGGGCAGCCTGGCGGAGCAGCCTCGGGGCGTTGCTGGAGGATTTGGGGAGCACCCTGGCCCACACAAGGAGGGAAAGAAGAAAGCGTTGCCCGTCGGGCCCCGCGCCAGGGCCGTGGGACTCCCCATTCAGCAGCCCTGCTGCAGTCACGCACTGACACCCCAAGTTCTCGGACCCCACACAGCGGTGCCGCCACCTTGCCGAGCCAGCTGCATGGTCGGGCGGTTGGGGCACTCCGCGGAACCCTTCCAGCACATGCTGGCTCCCGTCCGGTGCCGGGCACTGGCCTTCTTGTTCGGAGAACAAAGGCCCGGAGGCCCCTGCGGAACGGGGGAACCTCAAAGCAGCGGCTTTCAGAGCCGGCTGCCGGGGCCCGGGCAGGAAACCCACAGCGCATCCCACCCGGCTGCGGGCCTGCGGCCACGTGTAAACACAAGTTAGGGGCTGCTCGAACACGCGTGGCCGAGACGTTTTCGCAAAAGAATACTCATGTCGCTGTGCATCGCAGACTCTGACGCTCGGTACCC
>CM053509.1:1859355-1881642 GCA_028627145.1 Eidolon dupreanum | reverse complement strand
GCTCCTTCCCTGACACCCTCCTCGGCCCGTGGCCACCCTGGAAAGCCCTCCCAGCCTCACCTCTACCTCCCCTAGGTGACCGAACAACCGGAAACCCCTGAAACAAGTGTTGCCCTCACACCCCTTTATGGCCCAGGGGCTCCCCCACCCCGAGAGCCCGGCTCCCATCCACAGTTGCGGGGGACTTAGCCTGGGCCGCTGAGTTGGGGGTCCCGGGCCAGCCCCCCCATCTTGGGCTGCTGGCCGTCCGCTGTCCTGAAACGGCCTGAATCGACATGCCCAACTGCGGTTACTCAATGACAATGAGGACACGTTGTTTGTGGTGGCCACGGGCCAAGGGCTCCAACTGTGGTCTCGCCTCGGGAGACATCTGGGAAGAGGGGGGCTGCACCAGGCCCCCCCGGCACCAGGCGGTCGCATCCTCACCCTGGTCACGCCGCCCCCGGCCCCCAGGCTTCCCCAGTGAGCTACTCAGAGGGCCCAGCACACCCCGCCCGCCCGGCCCCCACGCCGCCCTCGGCCTGAGGCCCAGCCAGACGCTGTCCTCGGCTTTGCCCTCCTGCCGCTCATGCCTGGGACGCCTCTCCTCCCGCCCGACCCTCAACCCCATGGACCGCCCGGTGCCGGGGCCCACGGGGGGCACCCCCTCCTCCCTGATGCCGTCTGTGGCCCCAGGAGGTCCCTCCACGCTCCGAGCTCCCGTGGCACTTCCCCAGAGACCCCGTGTCCCCATCTCTAAGAAGAGCGTCCGGCTCCACAGGTGGTGAGGACCGAAGAAAGAGGACAGTCGGTGTACGTCCCGGCCTCTCGCAGCTGGCCGCTGTGCTAGAAACGGCGTCATAATCCTCATCACCACTGTCCTTCCTCCGATGCTATGGGCAGCTCTGCCTCCTCCCCCTCTGGCCCCCGAACACTGGTCTCCCCTGGAGTTCCGGCGGCACCCACTGGCCTCCTCCCTCTCCCCCCGTCTCTGACAAGCCCACCCACCCCACTCCCGCGGCCGGCTCCACGGGCCACTCTCCTGTGCCATGCTGGCGGGTCCAGCTGCCCTGTGTGCACCTGGGTGACCCCCCGGGCCCGAGGATCGGCATCCCCAGCACCGGCCCACCCCGGTGCGGTCAGGTGCCGGGCGACGCTTCCGGCCCCACTGTTGGGGTCAAAAACGTAGAACTGAAGAACACCTTGGCTGCAGATAAGGAAAGGCCCAGTGAGCGGCGGCTTAAGCAAGTCCAGCACGGAAGGCGCCCGCTGGTCAGCGGCTGCTGGCGTGGGGTCGACAGCCCGGGCCGGTCCCCGACCACTGCTCCAGGCCTCGACCTCATTGTCACCGGGCGACAGCCCCAGATCCAAGCGCCAAACCCTCGCACGATGCTCGAAGGCGGGAGGCGGGAAGAGCAGCGGGGACCCTCCCTGTCAGGGTGACAGAGCCCCCTGTGGATGTCCCCCTGCATCTCCCTGGCCAGCCCTGGCCGCAGGGGCTCTGGGAAGGCAACGCCAGGCACCCCGCCACCCAGGCCAGACACCTGGACTCTGCCTCTCCCTGCCCAACCTCCTGCCCCCCCCCCCACGCCTGCTCCCTCAGTCCTCGCTCCTGGCCCCAGGCGCCCCCCTAAGACCACTGGCAGCAGTAACCGCATCCGAACCTTTCCGTGACTCCTGGCTTCTCCATCATGGTCCCTGACAGTCCCCTAAGGCCTCTGGATCCGGCCCACTGTCTTTCCAACCTCACCCCCCACCATTTCCAACAACCCGTGGACTCAGTGAGGGCCCCAGGTCCAGCCCTAAGCAGAGAATGAATCTTGGTGGGAGGGGATCACAGGTCACGGGTTAGGGGTGGTCAGCCACCCACCCATCTTTACCACCGTGGGAAACCAGGGTGCATTGTCACTGGGACGGGCAAGGGAGCTGGGTTACCGATTCACCTGACCCAACAGTCACCACTGAGGGTCTCCTGGGCTGGAGGTGGGGGGCCTTGATTCTCTGGTTCTTCTGGGAGCAGGCCTGACAGAGGTGCAGGGCTGTGAGGCCAGACACCCTAGCGCACCCAGCTCCCGTCAGGGGCTCCACTTTCTCCACTGCAGAGTGTCCCCCTTCCTCGACCCCGCCCCCACCATCTTATCACTCGGCGGTGGGCCTCACCCCCCCCAGGGGACTACGAGCCCCTTCCTCTCCCAAACGCAGCCCATTCGCCCCCAGCCGAGCCCGGCTCTGGCATGACAGATGGGTCCGTCTTAACCCTCCCCCCTTGCTGTGGCTCCAGGTCTCGGGCCCTTCCAGGATCCCTGGACAGGAGGCAGGACGGGGAGGGAAGGGAGACCAGCAAGCGCTGGCCCTCGGGTGCAGCCGCAGCGGGAGCAGAGCTGAGACCCGAGGGCTGTCACCGCCCCGCACAGAGGGACGAGGGCCAGGAGGAGGGGACGACTCTGTAGTCCTGGCAGCCACGGGCCCTCCGTGGGCCTATCTCCTCGTTGGGACGACGGGCCCAGTGACACCTACGTCACAGGCTGGATGTGCACACGCTCAGAGACCCCAACCACAGACAGCAAAGCCCGCCCGGCCCCAGATCTCCGGGGGTTTAACCAGGAGCAGGCCGCCCCGGCCTCCCCCCGCAGGCAGGTGCCCCAAAGCCCACCTCCCAGCGGGACCTTCCACTCCATCTGCCAAGCCCATCCCAAGGTCACCTGTACGGAGCGCCAGGCAGGGAGGGCCACCTCCCGTCCAGGCCCTTCCTCTCTGGGCAGCCATGGCCCCTGGACTGCAAGTGTGTGTCCCCCTCAGTCCCCCCACCCGAGTAGCAGCTCCACGCGGCAGGCGTGAGCCCCCGATTCCCAGTCAGGGCCCAGGGCAGGGCTCGACGTGGGGGGACAATGTGCAGAACCAGCGGGAGCTTGGGGGCTGAGCCTCAGTCGAACCTTTAGGAAGCAGCCGCTGGGAAAGGAAGGTCAGTCAGAAAAGGTGTTCGTGGCCTGAGGTGCCCTATGACAGGAGAGAAGACCCTTGTCTCTGCCCCTCACCCCACTCCCCGCCCCCCGCTTCCCCACCCCCATACCCCTGGCCCAGCTAACAGTCTCTGTCCTCTGGGCGGAGCCAGCCCCAAGCCAGCTCCTGTCCTAGAAGCAGAGAAAGGACAGCAAGTACAAGCTCCCAGGCCTCTGGCTGCCCCCTGGGGCTCTCCCGCCTGCCTACCCCCCTCCCTTGGGGTCTGAGGGCTGGCGGGGCTCCAGCCCAGTGATGACATGCCTGTGGGCGGGGCCGCCTGTGGGTGCAGCGTGGCTGCCAGCTTCTCCCGGAGTCTCATGATTGTGCCCTGGGGCGTGGGCCCTGTGGACACCCCGGCCCAGGGCAGCGGCCTGGGTGGAGGCGAGGCTGGGGAAGCCCCAGGCGGCAGTGCTGGGTCAGTGACAGGCGGCCCAGTGCCCAGGCCGAGGACAGGACACTGTGTTTTGATTATTTCCAGTTTCCTGACCCCCAAGTAGTGATTTAATGTTCCTGTTTACTTCAAGCGTTAGAACAGGAGGCGGGACAGCTAAGCTGGCCTCCTCAGCCTCCCCTGGCATCACCCCCGAACTCCCAGCAGGGAGGCGGTTGGAGGGAGCAAAGGGTCCCGGGAGACAGGAGCGAGGCCTCTGGGTGCATCGGGGACCTCGGATGGGCTCAGGGCTGGGCCTTGCACAAGGCAGGTCTTGCGGGGGTTGAAGGGCGTGACCTGCCCACAGGGAGCATGGCTGGGTGGTCCCCAGAGCTGGTCCGATGGCAGTCTGGCTGTGGGGGCCAGCGCCCAGGGCTCACACGCTCAGCTCCGCCCAGCAGAGGCATCGGGCTCCTGGGCTTGCGACATTATCCGCGGCTTGGACTCTGGCTGGGACCCTGTCCCCTCCCAGAGTCTGAGTACATCTCAGGGACTGCTGGCAGGCAGAGCCAGGAGTCTGTGGCTGGCTGAGAAGGGCTCCGGGAGTCGCAAGCCCAGCTCCTCGCTCCCGAAGTCCCCGGTTCGTAGGGCCGGCTTGTAAAGCCGCTGGCCTTCTGCAGCGTCTCCTGATGTGGTGGCCGCACATGGCACAGCGAAGGGCATTAATTTTTTAAATTACGAGTCATCCATTGTTTCACTGTTGTTGTTGCTGTTGCTATTGTTGCTGCTGTTGTTGAAATCAACACAAGTTCATGTCGTTGTCAACAACAAAAAATGCACATGCTGGTGTATTTTCTGTATGGGGACGTCCTACCCTACAAGGTTCGTTCCTGTATTCAAGAAGCATCACCAGCACTGCGGGGGGGAGGGGTGCAGGCACGGGAGGGGGGCAGCCAGGGCTGGGGAGAGCCCTGGAGTGGGGACCACAGAGGGAACCGCAGGGCGGCAGCAGCGGGGTGAGTCCCGCGGAGACAGAGGGGCTCGGGGCCAGACGCTGTCTGTGGCCGGGACGGCTCGAGTCTCCGGTGCCCGGGGAGCCCGGGAGCACCGCATGGAGGACCGGCGTCACCGTGCCTGCCTCTCCCCCTGTAAGCTACGGCGGGGAGCAGCAAAGTCGTGGGACTCGGGGGTACCAGCAGTTTAGGGTCCCTGTCGGATGACAGGGACCAGCTTTCTGATGCCACTTCCAGGCTTCAGCTGACGAGGGCAGAGCTCCGGGTGTCAGAAGGAAGGTCTCAGCCAGGTGCTCGCCTCCCAGGGTCGCTCGGCAAGCCTCCCTGCGTGGCCCTGTTGTCACCGCGATCCTGTGCCAGCAGAGCTAAGCGCTGGCACAGCCCCGGCCCCGTCTCCACCTCTGACGCCCTGTCTGACTCGGTTTCCCCCTCGCTGAGACCGGAGTTGAGCCCAAGGACCACTGCTGTGCTCCACTACCTGCCACAGGGGACAAGTGGGTGACGTCGGAGCTTGTCCCTGGGGTCCAGGCCCTTCACGTAGTGAGGTCAGTCCTGAGCCCCAGTCCACAGACTTGGACTAGAACTGGGCGGCTCCCTCGCCCAGCGCCCCTCAGCCGACGGTAGCTGTGTGGCTTCGGCCCAGTGTCTCGACCCCTCTGAGCCCGAGTCTGCGATGCCGGAACAGAAGGAAGAGTCGGCACTGGGCATGGCGGCCAGGGTGGGTCTGCGGGACACTGAGGCAGCAAATGACCATGTGGCCGGGGAGAAGCCCAACGCCGCAGACGGGCTCCCCTCTCCAGGGCTCAGCGACCGGAGGGCAGGTTTCAGGGACGCACAGAACCCAGTTTTGAAGCCCCATCGTGTGCCGGTCGGTCCAGCTCTGAGACCTCCTGGGGCGGCTGAGCTGTGCCGGCACACAGTAGGTGCTCAGGAAACCTCCCCAGGGGCTTCGTGAGGATTCTACAGCGACAGGACAAGGTGGCCCCAAAGGCTAGGACTGCAGGCCCGGAGGTCAGAGGTCACCACCCCGGGCCCCGCCGGTGACGCAGCCCGTCGGTCTGGAAACACTTGGGCAGGGCCGCCGGGGGCAGGGTGGGGAGGGGGTGCTGTTTGTGCAGAGGAGTGGGACGATCGAAGCCAGCTCGAAGTCTTTTCCCAGAGTGGTTGTTTAGAAGGGAAAAATCATTGTCCAAATCACAGCCGAGAAAACCTGCAATTGCCAGAGAAACGAGGCTGGTGGCCAGGAGGCATTGCGCAACCCCGGCCCTGGGGAGCTGGCCGGCGGTGCCAAGCCCTGCGGAGCCACGGTTCAGGGCACCTTCGGGGGGCCCGGCCGGGCCGCGAGGCCGGGGACCCGGACCCCTCGTCTCAGAGGTCCAAGCCCCGCTCCAGGGACAGAGGCAGATGCCACCAGGGTGGTCACGGACATCACAGCTTGCAAAGGGATTCCCAGTGTGGCCTCTGTGAGGGGCTCGGACACGGTGGGGGGTCGGGTGGGGGCTGCCCTCTGCTTCAGCATCGGGTCCGGGGGTCGGGACTGTGGGAGGAAGCCCAGTTAGCAACCCCCAGGAAAAGGGGAGGAGCCAGTCACTGCATCCCTGGGAAAGGGGCCAAAGTCCCCCGTGCCCCCTCAGCCCTGCCCACCCGCCACAGCCCGGCCTGGCCAGCCCCTGAGCCACACAGGGCCATGAGGCCGGGCGAGCATGGCCGGGCCAGCCCAGGCCGTGTGAGGGGTCAGTAACCCCTCACCCCCGGCCCCAGACGGCGGCTCCCTCCCTGCTGCCCCGCCAGTTCTCCAGGGTCTTGACCAAGGTCATAGGGTCAAAAACGGCCACTGGGACCGCCTGCTGCCCACCTACTGTGTGCCGGACTGGGGAGCTCAGGCGAGGACAGGCAGTGCCCAGTGAGGACCCAGGGCTCACACAGGAGAGGCAGACAGCCAGGACGCGCCAGCACCCAGTGGCCCTCTAACCCCGGCCGCTGCCCCGTGCGCTCCCGTGGGCCGCATCGGGGCCTCCGTGGGATCCAGAGAAAGGCGCCCCGCCCCCCAGCACCACGGCCCGGCGCCGGAGGCTTCTGCTCGGCACAGGCACCCGTGGGAGTAATGCCGGGCGGCGCCGCCGCCACTTCCCGTGCTCGCTGGGCAGCGACTGACGCCGCCCCACGAGCGCCCGCCCAGTGTCTGAGTCCACTCTTGCACGGGTCACTGTTCCAGCAAAGTTTGTCTCCCCAAGTGAGCAGTAAGCAACGCGGGTTCGGGACCCGCTTTCCCCACCCGCCCCGAGCCTACCTCCAGTAAATGCTCAGCAAATACTCGTAGAATGAGGCGTCTCTTTAAGCCCTACGACGACTCAGTCTACCATTTGTGGTCGAGGTTAGAGAGGCAATGTGACCTGCCCAAGGCCACACGGCTGGGAGTGGCGAGCCAGGCAGAAACCGGGGCCCTCAGAGCCCCTACTCCTCTCTCCACGGCCCAGCCTGCTCTAGGCCACCTGGGCCAACCCCACACGTCGCCTGCAGAACCCCCACTCTGTGACCCAACCCGAGATCCTCTCCTGACTGGGGCAGCCTCCCAGCCAGCAGGGAGGAGGCACAGCAGGGGCCAGGGGAGAGCCCGGCCCGCGGGGGGCTCGAGCCCTATTCTGCCGTTGATCTGGAGGCCCCTCCTCCTCCCTGAGCCTTCGTTGTCCCCTCCGTAACACGAGAGGTTTTGACCAGTGATGTCCAGCATCCCTTTCTGTCTGCTCATCGGTGATCTACAGTACAGAGCTGGAATGCTAAAGCTCTAGACCGTTCTGTGGTTTCTGCATTTGTGCCAGACATCACTCATCGATGGCCGAGCAGTCTTTCCCACTGAGTTCATACCGAACATCAGAATCTTCCTCAACACAGTGCACGAGGCGACCCTTTGATCAAAACTGACCAAGAAGATAAAAACCTCTTTACTATATGTGGTCTGCGGAGAGGCTGGGCCGGGAGCGGGCTTGAGGACCGAGCCCCTGCCTTCCCGAGGGCAGCCACCTTGAGCAGAGGTCTCCGGCCCATGCTGGCGAGGAAGCATCAGGCTGTGTCATGTCTGTGACCGCCTCCACCACAGGCTGACAGCCCCAAGACTTAGGCCAGGCCCTGAATGCAGCATCAGAAGGATTTACCCCCTGGTAGTGTCTTTGATGAGTCCTGATTCCTGAGCTTGCTTCATGCCAACTCCTCCCTAAGTCTTAGCTCAGATCTCATCTCCTCCAAAAAGCCCCCTCCAACTTTCCCTCCTGAGTGAGTTACGGCTCCCTAAGGTACCTCCGCCATTCACGAACTCCTGCTGTCATTCAACAAACACTGTGTTGCGTTTGTCTGTGAGTCTGCAAAGCTGTGGCCCCGACTCCAGACCCAGTACCCGGGACGGAGGGCAAGTGAGGGAGCTGCAGTGAGTGAATGCACTGATCTGCCTGGCACATATGCATCACTCACCCCATTACTCCTTCATCAGGCCCCAGGGTACCAGCACACGCCATCGCTGTCCTCCGGAGCTTACGTTTTGGGCAGAAAGAGAGACATGTGAAAGGCAGTTACACATATAATTGAAAGGCCATGAGTAGGGGGCTGTGTAAGGAGGGGCCTTGCGGGAGGCTCCCCTGGGCATCCGGGCAGGTCCACCTGGCATCCTGGGAGGTGGACAGGGCTGGCTGGGCATGAAGACGGCGGGCGCTTGGCCTCCATCCTCTCATGAATCTTCCCAGCCTCCACTCTGCAGGTGGAACTGGAGCCACAGGGGAAATGACCGTGGAGGGCCCCCAGCCAGGACGAGGGCAGATGCTACCACCCAGCACCCAGCTCCTCCCGTGGTCCCCTCGGTCCCCTCAAGGGGAAGCAGCTGGCCTCAAGCTGGGCCCTTCTGGCTCTGTGTCCAGCCAAGTTGGAGTCAAGAGGCCACCCGCAGGAAGCTGGGTGCCCCGGGGGCCGCAGTCGGCCCCAGTCAGCCTGGGCTGGTGGCCGGCTGGTCATCTGGCAGCGGGGTGGCTATAGCTCTGCAGGACAGTGCGGGCAGGAGAGGGCAGGGGCAAGGAGGCAGCTCCCCTCCAGCCACACCTGGCCAGCATGTGGACATGGGCAAGAAGTCACTGCCCCTTTCTACCTGGGCTGCTGGGGCTTACTCTGCCGGCACTGATAGATCTGGTGAGAAGCCGACAGCTCCCACCACCCATCCCCCCTGCCAAATTGTACTTAATTATAATGACAAACGATGGCAGGCATCCAGGGCCACCTCGCAGCAGAACGGTGACAAACACTCCACTTCACTGAGCCAACAAGCTCTACTCCCAGCGCCCCCATTCCTAACAGGAGGCTGAGGGAAGGTTATCTCAGGCCACGGGCTCAGCCTGCCTGGTCGGCCCAGGCTGGACCCTGAGGGCTGGCTCAGGGGGGTCACCAGAGATGGGGACCAGAGCCCCTGCTCACCCCCCAAGACATCTTGCTCGTCACCTGCTCATCGGAGCAAAGCATAAAAACAACAACCCGGGGAGGAGCTGCAAAGGTGCTCAGCCCTGCCTTCTCTCCAGAATCACCGACTCCAGCCACACCACCCACAGGAGCGACGGTGGCCATGAGGGCAGTCTGCACGGACCTGGGGAGGCCCCCTACCCGGAAGGCCCGGTGGGAATCAGGGTGGGCAGAAGGCCGGGGCTTCTCTCCCAACCCCAGCAAGCCCCCCTCACTCTACGGGGCATTCCTGGTGCCAAGAAGGGAGAAGGCACTATGTCCCCTGAGAGGAGCACCTGCCCCCATTCCGGCATCACAGGGCAGGGGAGGGAGGGCGCCTGCACCCTCTCAATCATCGTCACAGGAGGAGCTTCGAAACAGCAGGCCAGGGTCCTGGTCCCACTGAGTGGCCTTGAAATGAGCAACAGGGCGAGTGGCCTGTGCCACCTGAATTACCCCTCCCCCGCACGGTGAGCAGCATGGAGCCTCACAGACGACACTAATAACAATGGCAGCTGCTGCGGATGTGTCCCTCCTGCAGAGCTGTTAAGGAGTTGGCCCAGCAAACCGGAAGAGAAAGCGTGACCCAGGCAGAGGGAGCCACAGGCTAAAGGTCTCAAGGTCAAAGACACCCCTAAACTTGGATGGAAGGGAAAGCGGCTGGGAGTGCCTGCAGCCTGGAGGGAGGCGGCTGGGGCCGCGGGGGACCCTGGGAAGGCCACGGGCAGCAGGTGCAGTAAAGGGGTCCAGGTGGGGGGCCCCTCTGTGCAGCGGAGGGACGAGGGCCTGGACCCGGCGGTGGGAGCGGAGGCAGCTGACACAGGGGCCAACGGAGGAAGCTTGAGGAGGTCGATCAGCCGGACTTGGCGACAGGAGGTTGTAGCTGGAGACAAAGACGTGGTGTGCGTGACCAGGCGGACGGCAGTGCCAGGGCTGAGATGGGGACTAACGGCCGCCGGGGGCTTCGGGCACTTCTCTGAGCTGTCCCAGCACAGCCATCCAAGGGAGACTGGTCCAGGGAGTGTCGGGCTCAGCGCAAGGCTGTGGGTGCTCAGTGCGTGGCATCTGCTGACCCTTCCGTATGAGCGAGATGACCGAGGCGGTGTAAGAGGAGCTAAGCAGGGGAGGCTCACACGGGTTCGAGCAAAGTGGGGGGATGGCAGGAGGCCACGGGGGTCAAGGGTTGACAGGCAGGGTGTTGACTGGGACCCATACAGGTTTAAACTAGGCGACACCCAGTGCGGGGTGAGAAAAACGACTGAGGCAGGGCCGCAGCGACGGAGGGGCCGGCGGAGTGTAGGGATACAGATGGGCACCCCGGGTGGAAGAGGAGGACGCGGCCAGCCTCAGCCTACGGGACCGGAAGGGGGCGGAGCTACGTGGCCGGCGGGAGGAGGGGCGGAGCTACGTGGCCGGCGGGAGGAGGGGCGGAGCCACGTGGGCGGAGCTACGTGGCCGGCGGGAGGAGGGGCGGAGCTACGTGGGCGGAGCTACGTGGACGGCGGGAGGAGAGGCGGAGCTACGTGGGCGGAGCTACGTGGACGGTGGGAGGAGGGGCGGAGCTACGTAGCCGGCACATCCAGGCTCCCTGGGCCTCCTCAGCTTGTTGAACAGATGGGGAAACTGAGGCCTAGAGAGACAGGGAATGGGGTGCCCACCCCCAGGGCCCGAACCCGCAGGACCCATAAACTCCTCTGAGACCTTGCTTGTGCCCTCCCATCTAGGTCCATCCTGCTCCCTTTGGGGCGGCGCAGGGAGGAGGTAGGGGTAGGTGGACCCCGTGGAGACCGAGGTCCAGCTCTGCCCAATCCGCAGGGCCCCGTGAGGGCTGGGAGGTGGGGGGCCGGTGCGGTGGGGGCACGTCTGTGTGGAGGCCAGTGGATGTGCTCGCCACGTACGTAATCATGACCGCAGGGGTGACGGGCGCCCTGGGCGGAGATGAGGCGACCGCGTCTCCAGGCAGGATGGGGTGGGGGCACGGGGACGGCTGCTGGGCGCCGTCTGCAGGATTTGAGGGGGTTGGGTGGATCTGGGGTGCAGGGCGATGTGGGGGTGCGTCAGCAGAGCGCACAGCGAGCCTGTGTGTAGGAGGAGGGGAGGATGTGGGTGGGTGGGAGCTAATTAGCTGGAGCCTGGTCTCCGCGCAGAGCCTGGACGCGAGCCCGTGTCTGGCAGCCTCGTCGCAGCCCGCCCCAGCCCCCCTCTGTCTTCCCGTGGCTCCCCATCTGCCCCAGATCCCCAGCTGCCCACCAGGCAGTGCTGCGCAGCCCCCTCCCTGTCCTGTCCACCGGCTCGGGGCACAGGGTGAGCGCAGGGGCGACTGACTGTTCTATCTCAGAGGTTTCACCCCTCGCTGGCTCCTGCTGGGGGTCAGAGGGCCGCCTAGCCCAGCCTGTGGATGTCCCTACAAGCAGGCCAGAGACAGAGCAGCACCCCCAAGTCACAGAGCAGGTGGAGCAGAACCGGTTCTCCAGCCTGCCCCTCCCCGCCCACCCAGGACGCTGGCTCAGGCTCCTCTGGGATTTCCTTGCCTGGGCTGGCATGGGGCAGCAGCTGGGCTACCTGCCAGGCCCCCTGCTCCTCGGGTGACACGCTGCAGCCCCTGCCATAGACCCCGAAGGCCACACATGTGTCTGAGCTCCCAGCCTAGCAGGCGTGCGGAGCAGGGCAAAGAAGAGTTTTAGGAAAAGCAGGAAAGGGAAACCGGGAGGGAGGGAGAAAAGACAGCCCAGAGTCTAGGGCAGTCACGAAAAAGCCACTGCTGAGCGCTCAGTGGGGACGGAGCCAGGGACCCGGGTGGGCTTGAGAGGAGAGCCCCTCGCAAGGCTGGATTCTCAGAACCGACGCAGGGAAGGGGCCTGGCACAGAGGTGAGACGGGGCGGGCACCGGTATTTTCGAAGACTGCTCCAGACCTGGGCGCAGTCAGTGAGGCCCCACAAGGGGCCCGCCCTTAGGGGCAAACCCAGCGGACGCTCCTGGAGCCACTCAGTAGCCACTCAGTGGACAATGGCTGCCACCCATGCCTGGCTCTCCGGGGCCGCAGGCATCTGAGAACACCAACGATTAACTTTCTTCTGACTATTCAAGTGAGGCATGCCCATTACATCGCTGCAGGAAGTTCGGGGACCTGGAGAGAAAGGTGAATGACCCCTAGGAGAACCACGAGCTGCGAGACTCGGCTCCAGGTCCCTGACCCCGAGGATGCCATGAGGGCCTGCGGCGTCCTCACCCTGTGCTGGCTAACCCGGCCGGCCCGAGAGCAGCCCCCCGTGACGGGGATAGGCAGACAGCTGTGGTGGGGATCTGTGGCCCCTCAGAAACCAGGTCCTGGTCTCCAGAGCCTGTGAACGCCCCCTCAGATGGCAGACGTCATTAAGTCAAGGATCTTGAGGTAAGATGGTCCTGGATTATCTGGGTAGGGCCTGAATGCCATCGAAAGTGTCCTCGTCTGAGAGAGGCAAAGGGGACTAGACAGAAGACAGAAGCAGAGGTCGAAGGGGTGCAGCCACAAGCCAAGGTCACCAGCAGCCACCAGGAGCTGCATCTGGCCCTAGGAGGTCCTCAGAGGGTGCCCACTCCGACCAACTTTGACTTCGGTCCAGTGGAACAGATTTCGGACTCTGCCTCCAGAGCCGTGGGAATACACTCTGCCGTTTCAAGCCGCTGGGTCTGTCACGACAGCCGTACTGGTCAGGGTTCTTCAGAAAAACTGAACCAACAGGATGGATAGAGAGAACTAGCTGAGCTCACAGGACTGCGGAAGGGGGCAAGTCTCAGGATCCACCGGAGGCCCCGGGGAGCTGATGGCTCTGTTCCCATCTGAAGACCAGCAGTCTCAAGCCCCAGGAAGAGCTGGTGTTTCTGTTCCAGTCCAAAGGCAGGGAAAAGCCCACGGCCCGGTTCGAAGGCAGTCAGGCAGGAAGGATTCCCTTACTTGGGAGAGGGTCAGCCTTTCAGTTCACTCAGGCTTTCAACTGATTGGATGAGGCCCACCCGCATCAGGGAAGGGCAATCTGATTTACTCAGTCTGCTGATTTAAATGTTAACCTCAACAAAAAACACCCTCAAACACACCCAGAATGGCCTTTGACCAAATGTCTAGGCACCCCAAGGTCCAGTCACGTTGACATATAAGACCGTCCATCTGAGCAGTCACAGGAAGTTAACACAGGCCTGGCACGCCAGGGAACTCTGTCTTTGTCCTGAGCACAACGAGCAGCCACAGACGACGACTGAGCAGGGAAGCATCGGGGGCCAGCTGTGACAGGCCCCGTGCTGTCACTGGAAGGGGAGGCGGAGGAGGAGGCCCGGGGCACGGCTGCAGGGCTGGAGGGCGAGGTATGCTCAGTCAGGGACGGGCAGAGGGAGGGGACGTGCAGGCTCCTGGGGCAGACGGCAGGGGAATCACGTGTTCCGCTTAGCAAGGAGTGACCAGGGTGCCACGATGTTTGCCACCACCACACAGACACCCATCACTGCGCATTCTAAAGGGCAGGCCCGCCCGACTGCCCAGAGTGTGGCCATAGGAGGCTGGGCCCCGCCTGCACCCCAGGATTGCAAGCCCAGCAGGAATGACCTGAATTCCAGCCCAGCTCGTGACTCTGAGGGCCTTAGGGGAAAGGGGAGTGTGAAAAGCATCTTTTTTTTTTTACTGAAGAAAAGGGAAAACCTCACCTCACCTCAGCTGCAATAGCTAATTTTCTCTTCTAAATGGGGCGTAATCAAATTCAGCCCCATAGCCTCATTTCCAGGCAACTTTATTCATTGTTATTTTTATTCCAAGAATTCCTTGGCATTTTCTGGGAACCATGAAGTGTTTTATAGCTGCTTAAGTAACGACATACCCTGTTTGGAGCAAAACCCAAGATCAAATAGTCACAACCTGAGAGGACATGTCAGGTCAACGGGCCTGGACAGAGGCCTCTGGCTCACGGGGCGGTGGCCATTCTGAAAGGCCGGGAGCCTGGGCAGCGGAAACAGGGACCTGGGATGCCGAGGGTGAGGGGTCATCAAGCCAGCGGGCTCGACTCCCTCGGGGCCTTCCACTCCACTGGGACACAAGGCTCTGGCAACTAGAGGGCCTGTGTCTGCAGCTGGGTCCCCGTTAATCAGGGATTTGTGGTCTGCTAGTCCCCCGGGGTGGCTCCGGCACCCAGCAATGATGAGAGTCGCCTGGCCTTTACCATACCTTGGCTAAACTGGAGCTCGCCTAGCACCCAAGGGTGCTCCCACTACCTGGGCAGGGCCTGCATCTCCTCTGTGTCCTCTAGTCCAGCACGGGGACCCAGGCAGCAGTGGAGGGCGGGATGAATGGACGGAAGAGAGGGTCACTGGAGGCCAGTGAGGAGGTGGCCACTGCAGCAGAGCAAGGCTTGGGCTGGGGCTTAGGGACAAGGGACAGACAGGACAAGGACACACAGGTGGAGCCCACCTCGTGGATGGGCTGTTTGGATGTGGGTGGGTTAGACACAGAGGGCATGGCGGCCAGGCTCGAGGCTGGCAGGGGGCGGCCTGGGTGGAGTGGAGAGACGGGGTGTCAGGAGACGTCGGTCGGGGGGGGAGGTTCGGGGAAACTTGGGGCATTTGCGAGGCCAGAGGGAGTTCAGGATGCTGGAAGCAGGAGAGAGTTCAGGGCACGAAGTTAGACTCTCCCGAGGGGGCTGCCCCGGCTGCTAGGAGTTCAGTGTCCCCAACGGCCCCCTCCACCAGCCCCCTCGGCCGCCTGCATCCCACAAAAGGGCTGCCCCGCCCTTGGGGCTATTTTTAGCTTCTCTGAGTGGCCTCGGTGCACGTGGCCACCAAGTGCCTCCTGGGCTTTGTGAGAATTTGTGAGCGTTTAAGGAGGTCCGCCCGGTATGTTTTCCATTCCTGTTGCTTAAATCATTAAATGGTTCTTTTGTAAGAGTCATTTGACGTTCGGGAAGTCTTTTGATGCTTTTCAAAGGGCCTTTTAATAAGTGTTTTTAATCCTTTTCTCTTAAAAACAGGAAGTTACACTTTGCCAATCGTAAACACCAGAAGGTCCGAGTTTGGTTGTCACTGCAGAAGCCACAGGCTCCTGATGGCTGTCAAACCTGCCTGGGCTCGGCCAGGGCCTGGGGCCAGCGAGCTCTCAGCCCGAGCCTCCTGGGAAGTGCTAGGGCCCAGGCAGAAAGGTGGCCCAGCCACAGGCGGAGGCACAGGCTGCCACGTGGGCGACCCCTCCTCGAGGAGGGACGTGCCACACCACGCCCACACCAGGCCTCTCCAGAGGGCCCTCATCAGGCCCCCCACTGCCCAAGCCAGAAGCCCCGGAGTCGTCCCCAGTGACTCCCCTTCCTCGCCCTTCCCTGTCCTGTCCCTTTCGCTTTCCAGATCTGACCCATCTCTGCCCTGCAGGGACCCTCGCTGCCTGCCCCCGTGCTCTGGAGTCTCCAGGTGTCCGGGGAGGGAAGGCAGGACCCAGCTGTCTCTCCTCTCCCTGCACCTCTCCCTCTCCAGCCCCACAAACAGCCTGTGGTTCCCGAAGCACTCCACACCTTCGCACAAGCTGGTTCCCCCGCCTGGAAGACGCTCCGTCCACTTTGCTGCACAGCGGACTCCTCCGCATCCCTCGGGACCTCCTCCCCGAGGTCCCTCCCGACTCCCTCCATGGGCAGCCGTTCCCCCTGGACCCCAAAGCCCGTGTGTCCCGCTGCAGACCTCTGTGATGCTCCCAGCACACGCTACGTGTTATTGACAGAATACTGATGTGCTCGTCGCCTTGCAGGGGTAGGGCTGCGTCTTTTCACCTCTGCCCCGGAGCCTGGCACACACAGCAGGGTCTCCGAGGTCATCGGGGTCTGCCCCTCTGTGACTCTGATTTCCCAGGTGGCCTTGGGCCTTCCCTCACTGGGCGCAACCCTGAGGTCGCGTTTGTGAATCCGCACAGAGCCCACGGCCAGACGCAGTCACATAGCCACACTTAGCTGCAAGGGAAGCTGGGAAATTGAGTCCCCTTAGCAGCCCGGTGGGTGCTGGAGGAGACTGGCTGTGAGGGGACAGCTAGTAGGCTCTGCCACAGCGCTGATTAGGATGCGGTTTGCGTTTCGCTTCTGGAGAGCAGGCACAAGGCCGGGCCGAGGGAAGTGGAATAGAAGAACCCCGCAGAAGGAGGGGGGTGCTGCGGGGGAGGGCAGAGCTGGGGGGCTGGCGGTGGAGCTACTCATGAGATCAGGGGCACTGGAGGGGGGCGGCACAGTGTGGATTTTGGTAGAAGGAGGCGTAGAGATGTTTGTCTGCACCGAGTGTGACCTGCCTGGGGGACATCCTCACAGAGGAATTCCGGGGACACTGTGGGCTGGTGCACGCCTGCAGAGAGGGCAGAGCTGGGGGCGACTGGGCCAGGGGAATGCAAGAGGTGGAGCAAGGGTCAGGGGTGGGAGGTCACGGGACCCTGGGGGAGGAGAGGAATGCCAGGGTGGGGGGGCGTGCGAGGGGCAGCAGCATGGAGCCCAAAGAAAGAGAAGGTACCGGGGGGACGCTGAGCGCGGCAGGCTCGGAGGCGGCCTGCAGGCTCCGGCGGGGCCGGGCTCCCCGCAGGCAGCTTTGTCGGTGGAGGGGCAGACGGGCCGGGTGGCGTCCGGGCGGGAGAGGACCGAGCTCAGGAGGCCGAGGGGCAGGAGAGCCGGAGCACGGCCAGCAGAGGGCCAAGCGGGAGGGGCAGCGCGGGGCCAGGCGCTCCGCCCACCCCGGCCCGGGACAGCCGGCCGCTCGCACCCGGGACAGAGGCCACACCGGAAGTGTCCTGGACCGCTGGGCTGGGGGCGGGGCTTCCGACGGCCTTTCCTTCCCGCTCCACGTCCACCTCCAGTGCAGCGGGATCCTGCACAAAAGGCTCTGTCTCCGTGACCTTATTTGACCCCACCGCAATCCACCCTACAGAAGGCGAAACGGGGCCTGGAGAGGGGAAGGTCGCTGCCCTTAGGTGGCAGGGCAGTGCAGGACAAGCGTTCCCTTCCTCTCTGGAGACTGGGAAGCGGGGCATCGGAGACGGGCCACGCCCACGTCCCCTGGCAGGGGCCAGGTCCCTGCCGGGGCTGGGCCTGCCTCCCAGGCCGCATCTCCCCTGTGGGGCCCTATCCCTAAGCCACTTGGCTGCCACTCAGTGCCTGGGGGACCAGAGACACCTGGGCAGGAAGGGTGGACCCCGGGCTGGAGGAGCCCCTGGGAGGCCAGCTGGTCTGGAAACCCAGCAGGGGGTTCATCCAGGACCTGGGAGCGGAGCAGGGGGTGCCGTGCCCCCCCCCTCCCGCCGCTCACCCGGCTCCTGCCAGCTGCTCCGTTGCCTTGGCCGCGCTCCACCGCTGCCTGTGCAACTCCAGGGCCCGGCCGGGCCCGGCCACCAACCAACCGTCAGTTCCTGGAAAGGCTGCAGTGGGAATTGCCACCTCCCCCAGCCAGGTCGCCAGCAGCGTGTGGAGGTCAGACCCGCAGCCCCGGCCCCCGTGGGACCGCTCCCACTTCCAGGAAAATTGCAAAACGCTTGAAGAACAAATGATGAATTCCTCACAGTCCTTCCCCATTGTCCTAGGAGAGGTGGGGTTGGGAAGAGCATGGAGGAGATGCCATGGGGGGGGGGCGCCTCCTGTCCCCACACAGCCCGGAGGAGCAGGGATGGCCGCAGGGGCCCCGGCGGGCAAGGAGGTCCCAGCGCCTGGGGAGTGAGGCAACTCCAACGGGCCAGGCAGCCGCCGGACCGTGGGGTGCTGGAACCCCTTATCAGCTGTCAGCCAGAGCCTTTTCCTATTCTGTCTGTCACCCCTCCAAGTCATGGCCCAGCCTCAGCCCAGCCTCGAAGGGCGGGAGCCGGGACGACCACTTCCATCGACTCCATGGGGCGGGGTGGGCAGCTTCCGCCGTCGGCCCCACGCCGGGCTCGCCCCTTGTAGCATCCCCTCCTTTTGAGCAACTCGCTTCTAAACGGGGCGCGATGTCATCCGCACAGTCAGAGGACGGAGCGCCGGGCCTCTGCCTTGCTGGGCCCAGGGGGCCACCTGCTCTGATGCAGCGAGGTGTCGCGTTGGAGGCGCCATGTGGCCAGGAGCTAGGGGCAGCCTCCGGCCGCCTGCCAGCAAGGAACCCCGCCAAACGCGACCTGAGGAGTCGGAAGCCGACCCCCGCCCTCGGGACCTTGAGACCAGGCCAGCCCCTCGGTGCCGCCTGTGGAGACCCTGCGCAGAGGCAAGGAGGGAGAGCAGGGAGGGAGAGGAGGGGCCCCAGGGTGAGGCTGGGCAAAGGTGTCCCCGTTATCGCCCCACTGGGAGGCGCCGCCAGCCTCCGGCTGGGCCCCCGTGACATCGCACCATCGTCCCTCGTCAACTGCCGGGGCCTCTGGGGCCACAGACTGACCCGACTCAGGGCAAAGTCCGCAGCAGGGAATGAAGGAGCAGGCTTCCTCTCAGCCGGCAGCCTGCACCCCCGCGCCCCCCAGGAGACCCCACTGCCCCGCCCAGGCCACACTTCCTACTATTGACCCTAAGCAAGTCACCATCCCAGGCTGCAGGGTGCTGCCCGGGCCTCCTGTCACCAGTGGATTCAAGTCCAGACCCCTGAGGGCCCCTGGGGCTGGCTGTGTGCGGGCTGTCCCCTCCTCCCACCCCACCCCCTTCACCCCCACTCTGACTGTCCCAAGCCATCAATAACAGGTTTGCAGGGCTGTGTGAAGCCAGACCCTGCTCCCAGGAGCTCACAGTATTGGGGACAGAGCCTCATGCTTTAAAGCAGGGGTCCCCAACCCCCGGGCCTCGGACCAGTGCCAGTCTGTGGCCCATAAGGAACCAGGCCGCATCATGGGAGGTGAGCGGCCGGAGAGCAAAGCTTCACCTGTATCTGCAGTCGCTCCCCAGCACCGGCATCACCACCTCAGCTCCACCTCAGATCATCAGGCGTCAGACTTTTGTGGGAGCATCAGGCCCTGATGCAGCGCAGGTGCTAGGGCTGACAGGGCCAGGACTGAGCCCGGAGCCCGGAGCCCAGAGCCCGTCCTCGGAGGAGTGTGAGTTTTCTGGAGAAACAGGGAAAGGAAAGGAAAATAAATCCTGAGGGGAGATGTTCCATGTGGTGGGGAAACCTCCCAGGATGGCATGGGCAGCATGGCTGGCCCCCGAAGGACCCCCGCGTACAGAGGGGGGCGCAAGGCTGCCCAGCCCCACTTCCCTCCGGGGCTCCGGCACCAATCTTTGCAGCTGCCCTCACACCTGTCCGCCCCCAGTCACGCAGGGCCGGCCGGCTGGCCTAGCTCTGTCTGACGCGCTCTTGGACAGAGCACCCACGGGCCGGCCCCCAGTGCAGAGACCCGGCCCGGGGCAGGACCCCGCCCCATCCAATCAGAGGCCTATCTGGCACCTGGCTTAGCCCCAGTCTGGCACCTGGGGACAGGGCAGCGTGCAGGTCCGGCGAGGGCACAGAGGACGTGGGGAGAGGCGCGCCCTCGGGTGCTCTGGGCCAGGGCTAGCTCTGAGTGTCCGGAAGTGAGCCATTGGCAGCGGTTGGGGCACCTTTCAATCCCTCTGCTCGGCTGCAGCAAGTTACCAGGTCTCAGCAAGCACAGCCCCCCACCCAGCCCCTTCCCCTCCTGCCCGTCCCAACCCCTCTCCACACCGGGCCCTTCCCCAAAGCCCCGCGAGGTTTCTTCACTCACTCAGCGAGCATTTGTGGGGTCCCTCGCATGTTGCGGGTGCTGCCGGGTGGCCGGGGTTTTGGCTGTGAGGGAGACGACACCCCCTACCCCCCTCTGAGCCCAGGGATGTTTCTCAAACTCATGTCTGATTGTGGCTTTCCTCTGTTTCATACCTGCTGTGGCTCCCCGACACCCTCCAGAGAAGGTGAGACCCTGTGGTTGGCAGAATAATGACCCCCGAAGACAGCCACGTCCTAATGCTGGGAACCTGTGAATGCGTTCTCTCCCATGAGGTGATGGAGTCAGGGGTCTTGAGATGGGGCCATGACGCTGGTTCATCTGGGTGGCCCCAGTAATCACGAGGGACCGTGAGACGTGGAAGAGAGAGGCAGGAGAGGCAGAGGGACATGCAGAGAGGCTGAAGGGCCATGACACAGAGAACGGGGGAGGCCCCTGGACGCTGGAAGGGCACAGAGCCTCTGGAAGTGTACCGTCGTGGACATCCGGCCACCAGACCTCCAGGGCAGTAAACGCGTGTCGTTCTGAGCTCTACGTTCGGGGCCATTTCTATGACAACTCCAGTCCCTTTTGGTCTGCGAGGCCTGCCTGCCCTCCAGCTGTGAGGGAGCCTTGCCCTTCCCCCGCTGCCCTGAGTTCCTGGGTGGCCTTGACCGTCACTCATGCTGTCCCTTCTGCACCCCCACACGGCCCCAGTATCCCTCCAAACCCTCGGGTCTGTACTTTGGGCAAATGAGGAATCTGTTGGACGGTGATGGGGTAGCCCATGGCCTCCGAATCTTGGAAGGGACAGGCCTGGGTTTTCCAAAAGCCCTGAGCCTCGGAAATGAAAGGACAGTCCCTGGAGGAGGCCAGCAGCAGGTGGCTTGGCAGTCACCATCCTGTGGCCTTGGGTCCCGCCGCTAAAGGCCCAAGTTCTGGCCTCGTGGGCCATACACCACCCAGGGTCGAGCCGGGCTGGGGTGCCTTACCTGAGTGCCCCAGTCCCGACCTGAGAGCCACCGAGAAGGCTGGGATTTCAGGGGGGGCAGAATCAACAGGTGTCCCCGCCTCTCCCTAGTCCACCTTCCAGGGCTCAGTCACCCCCAAAGGGTATAGCTCACACACACGCTGGCACCCCTGTGGCCCCCAACCCAGCCGTTGGCCTCTCAAAGGCAGGTGGCTAAGCACTCATCCGCTGCTGGGGACCCTCGCTGGGCAGTCCGCCCTGCCCCTTCCTGATCAGGCCTGACCGGGGTGCTGGAAGAGGGGGTGACCCAGCACTGCTGCCTGCAGCTGCGGGGTGAAGAGGCCAAGGACTCTTGGGAAGGCTGTGGTTGTCCCCACAGGAGGGCACGGCCCCGTGGTGGACAGAGGGGCCCGAAGGCCTGGACTCCCCGAGCGCCCGCACCCCAGACGCCCCAACAGCGCAGGAGCAGCCCCTCCCTCCCGGGGTCCGGGCTCGGCATCTCACGATCGTCGGGAAGATGACTATCACATGAAATTAGGAGGAGCAAGTGTGGCAAGGACGTGGGGAGACAGGAGCCCCGGGCGCTGCCGGTGGGACCGCGGCACGGGGCAGCCGAGGCGAGGGCAGCGCAGACGCCCCTCAAAACGCTAGCGCGGGACTACGCCGCGGCCCCGCACCCCACCACGGGCGTGCGCACCCCTGTTCGCGGCAGCGCCACCCACCGCCGCCAGGAGGCGGTCGCAGCCCAGCGTCCCGCGACGGCCCGCAGAGGAGCCAAACGAGGTCCCTCCACGTGCGACGGAATGCGAGTCCGCCTCGAAAATGGAGGGAGTTACAACACGGACGGACCTCGGGGTCATAGGGTAAGTGACACAAGCCAGTCGCGAAGGGACAATCGCATCTCGCGATTCCCTTTGCCCGAGGCCCTCAGGACGGTCTCGTTCATAGAGACAGGAAGTAGATGGTGGTGCCAGGGGCGGGGGGGGGGGTGGGGGGGAGGGGTTAGTGTTTTAACAGGGACACCGGTCTCAGTTGTGCAAGATGAAAACCGTTCTGGGGACCGACGGTGGGGACGGCGGCACAACGATGTGAATGTGCTCAGTGCCCCTGAACCACAGACCTGAAAGCGGCTACGGTGGTAATTTTTATGTTAAACATATTTTGCCACAATTAAAAATATTGGAAAAGGGGCGGCTCGGACCCGCACCATCCACTCGCAAACTGGTGTTTGATCGTAGCATGAAACCCTTCGGATCGCGTTGCAGCCAAAAGAGAAACCCTGCCGAGCGAGCCGGGTGGGGAGCAGGCTGCCAGCCCCGTGTGGGGGGACCTCAGACCCACTTTCCCAGCCCCCCACCCTCAGCACCGCCCCAGGGCCACCCCAAAACTGCCGCTCAGCCTCTCCCGGGTCCCTCCCAGGCTGGCGGCTTTCAGAGTCCAGGGCCTCAAAGGCGGGGCCACAGCTGAGGGAGCGTCCTCCAGATTCTGCTGGTCAAGGTCCTTTGTTGTCACCTGGGGTTTCCTGAGGGACTAGGCGTGACCTGTGGAGCACTGGGCAGCCAGTGAGGCGTGGGCGGGGAGTTCTGGGGGGCGGGGGGCCTCCGAAGGGGCCAGGTCGGGTGCCTCCGTGGGGGGCGGGGCTCAAGAGGCACAGGCAGCGCGGGGGGCCCGGACCGATGAACTCTGCAGCAGTAAAAACAGTTTCTGGAAAGGAACTCCCTCCTCTTCTCTGCAGCCATCTCCAGATTCCAAGGTCATTAATTTAAGCGCAAGAAAAGTCCTGGTGGAAAATATTCATTGTTCCAGGCTGAACATTCTCATGTGGGCTCATTAAATCCCCCAGCC
>CM053509.1:1833465-1858855 GCA_028627145.1 Eidolon dupreanum | reverse complement strand
GAGCCTTGCTCCCGATCACAGGAGAGGAAGCTGGAGCCCAGAAGGACTGATCACGCCACTGAGGCCGCACAGCAGGGATTGGGGCCCAGAAGTCAGGCCCACAACTCCCCACTGTTGGACTTTCCTGGGGCTTTGGGCCGTCCTTCAGAAATACTCGGACATTACTGTCCTGGATTCAGGAAGCCTTTGCGTCCTGGACAGGGATAAAGGTCAAGATGTGCTTCACCTACATCCCATCCTCACCGGTTCCTCACGAGGCAGGGAGGCTCACCCCATCGAGCAGAAAGACAGACCGGGGCCAGCGAGGTGAACCCCCCATCACACAGCGGTCAGTAGCCGGGCGGGATCTGCACCCGGGTCGCTGCGGCTCCGAGTCCGGGCTCCCACGCTGCTGGGCCCGCCAGCCTCCCCCCCTCCCCCAGGCTCCCCCCCCCCACCGTGTTTCTGGCGCTCTGTCACAGAAGAGAAGATGCTCTGAGTCTCTGTTTCCCTGGGAGAGATCCATTTTCAGAATCTGGAGGTGTTGAAATGTGTTCTTATTTCCTCTCCAAAGAGCCCTTCTTGAGGACAGAGGTGCCCGAGAATCCCTCCGAGGCCACCACCAGCCAGCCCGGGGCCCGGGCTGGCCCTTGAGGAGGGCATGGCCGCAGCGGTGGGCCCTGCACAGGGTCTCGGAGAGGTGACTACCCACCCTGGGACGACGAGAGCTCAGGACGTGTCCACGACCTCCATCGCCAACCTCGGAAGACTCTCATTCGCTGTCCTGCCAGGCTGCAAGCAGCAGGGCGGTGACCGAGCCCGCCTGCCCGATGACAGCTGGGCCCGCGGAGCCACGGACTCTTCAGTCCCGGAAGTCTCTTGCTGGAAAGGCCACAGGCATCCCTGTGCGCATCTTCTAACCCACGGAGCTGCCCTGGGCGCGTCCCGGACTCAGGGGTGGTGGCTGAGCAAGGAAGAGGTAGGAGAGGGGGAGAGGGGGAAGGGGAGGGGGAGGGGGGAGGCGAAGGGAGCTGGTGGGAAGAAGGAAAAGGTGGGAGAGGGACAGGCGGAGGGGGTCCCTAGATCCCACTTCCCAGAGTCGCAGACTCATGGACCCCCCCGGGCTCCCACAGCACCCCTAGTTCTAAGCCTTCGGGACTGGAAGCATGCTGGGCAGGGGATACCAAGAGACAACAAGGTGAGGGCGTTCAGAGGCCTGCCCCGGGAACCTCCCCACAGGGCAGCCATGTGGTCACTCTGCCTGTCCCCTTCCACCCCCAAACCTGAACTCGCCTTATTTTAAGCCCCGAAACAAGCCACTCAGAAACTCCAGTGAGGTTAGTTCCCTGTGTGTCACAGAAGCCAGGTCCCCGCGGGCCAGGGTCTCTTCCTGTACCTTCCACGTGAGCGTCTCGTCCTGCTGGACCAGGCTTCACACAGGTTTGTGCGGACAGCCAGCCTGAGGGCATGGCCCCACACTCACCGCTGCAGGCCCAGCCGCAGGCCTGCGCCCGAACCGCCCTGGGGTCCTGGCTCTCGCCGCCCACCCCCCAACGGCGCCCCCCCCCCCCCACAGAGCTGGTCTGGGTCTGCAGAACGGCTGCAGCGCTGGGTGCCGAAGGAACAAACGAGCGAGTGACCGGAGTCCCGTGCCGTTCCGCACCACCCCCGGGGGATGGTGCGTGGCCCCCTCACAGGGTGCCCATCCTCGCCGGGCAAAGGTGCCGTGGTTCCCACCGCAGGAGGGACACGTGGAGACGCGTGTCCGGCGCTTGGCCCACGGGGGACCCGAATACCGCTGGGAAGCTGCCCCGGGCCCCTGTCACCAGGCGGGTCCCCGGCACAGTGCTGCAGCCACCCTGGTCCTGAACCGCAGTGCAGAGCGGGTGGTCCACAGCCGGGCGGGGGCTGTTTCCAGCACGCCGAACGCCTCGCCACGACAGGCTTCTGCCCCAGACAGGCCCACCTGCCCCCCGGCACCAGCCCTGGGCAGGGAAGGGAGGCGAGGCCACACGGCCCTGGTTCAGACTCCTCCCACCCAGCCCCTCTGGCCCAGGCCTCGCCCAGCTGGCCGGCAAATGGTGAGGCCGTTGGAGTCACAGAAGGGACATCACACACCTGGGCCCTGGGCCCCCACCTCCACCCCCACCCCCACTGAGGGGAGCCTGCAGAAGCTTCTGGAAAGAGGCAAATAACAGAGGCAGGAATGAGGCCTGCCCCCAGACTCGTGTGTGTGTGTGTGTGTGTGTGTGTGTGTGTGTGTGTGTGTGTGTGTTTCTCGATGGCTCTCTCTCACCTTTCCTCTCTGTCCCTCTCTCTCCCCGGGACCCCCGACCCCAGCCCAGGACTGAAACTTCCTTTACAAACCACCAAGTCCCTCCCCACTGCAGAGTGAGGATGCGGGGGCCCAGGCGGATGGGAGCATGCCCGGCTTACACGCAGGGCAGCGTCCAAGCCGGAATCCGGCCTGCTCCCCGAAGGGCTTGCCACGTGCATCAGTGCCATGTGGACCCCAGGGCTAGGGGGCCTCCAAGGAGGGCGACACAGCTTTCTCCCTGTCCGTCAAGCTGCCTTCTAGGTGCTGGGGGCCGCGGCCTCGGGTGAGGCCATGGCGGGGAAGGGGTGAGGCAGGCCCCTGGCCCTGCAGAAATGCATCTCCCCTCAGGGCTGATCTGGGGTGGCTGGGCATGGGCCCCAGGAGGGCGGGGCCGGGCCCCAGACCCCAGCCCAGCTCCAGCCCCGGGCTGATAATTCCTCGTATCTGCAGTGCCCAGTGCTTGACCAGGCTGCTGCGCAGGGCCCTCACAGCCACGGGGGTGCTCACACGACGTCCTCGGGTCAGCAGTGGGGGTACGAGCAGGCACGGAATGAGTGGTGCTGGCAAAGAGCTCATGCATCGGGGCTGCTCCTCCGGGCCTCTGTCACCCCGAGACCAGGCCTGGCGAGCCTGCCAGGGGATAGAGCAGATGGGGCCACCCGAGGCCAGCCGGCACCAGCCCACACCCACGCAGCCAGGGAGCCCACCACGCCCCTGAACAAGCTGCACCTCACGGCCCGCGAGGAACGAGTGTTCACTGCTGTGTGGTCATCTGTCACCTGGTATTATTACTGTGCCAACAGATGGCCGACAGAGTCCCTAACTCACCCGTAACACCACCTGCTCTGAGATGTACTGCAGGTGCTCTCAAATGGAGGCCCAGAGAGGCCAAGGGCTCGTCACCCTGGCCGCACTGAGAGTGGGTGCAAATCCAGAAGCTCTCCCAGACAGGCGAGGCAGTGGGGCCCACGGTCAGTGCGGGGACACCGGTAACCAGAGCACTCCGGACGATTCGGGGATCTCGGAATGTCGGTCGTGCCAAGCCCTGAAAGAGAAGCCAGGCCCTGGAGAGGAGGCAGAGACAGCACGGGGGAGGGGACCTCCTTGGTGGAGCCACCGCCAGGGGCAAGGCCGGACTTTCTCAGTCTGGCCTGGATGTCTGGCCACCCCTACCTCCCACTCCCCGCCTGCGATGCCCTGCGGTGCCCGGAGTGTGACACATTTCTCCCCTCGCACCACCGGCCTGCCACCACGCCTTCCGTCAGACCCGTCCGACACCGCCAAGGAGAGTCGCACACACGCAGCTGCTGCGTCCCCAGACCCGTGTGCCAGGGACAGCCCCCCCGCGGTGCCCTCGGCTCTCCATGAACCATGAGCAGAGGCACCCTCCTCCAGGGATGAGCAGCTGTAGGCCAGAGAGGTTGAGAGCACATCCAAGGCCACACAGCCTACTGAAGCAGTCGGGATTTGCTCAAGTCTGTGGGATTCCAGAGGTCAAGTGTCCTTCAGATGGAAAGGCCTGGTCCTCACAGGACGATGGCCTCCGCTGACCGGCACTCACGCTGGCCACAGCCCTGGAAAGGCCGCTCTCACAGAAGCTCAGTGCTGAAACGATTCGGGCTGCAGAGGCCTTGAACTTGTGGCCCCAGCTGCAGGGGCTGCCGCGGGGCAGGGTTTAGCTGGCTCCCCCACCGACCCCTCCACTTGTCAGCAGACCTCCCTCCCCCAATGCCGCCATTTCCAACAGCAAAGCGAACAGGCCCTATTGTTCCCACGATGTGAGGCTTGCACCTCTGCCCACCAATCCTGGACATCTTCTCCTGAGGCCCCCTGGCACCTCCAACGTGGCATGTCCCCACAAACTCAACAGCCCCCCCCACAGGGCTCTGCTGGGCTAGAGACCAGGTCACCCTCACCCGCCCCTGGCCTCCCTCCCAGGGGGCCCCTTCTGCCGGGGGTCACCCTGATGAAGCGCCTCCCTCGCAGGAGCTGGAGAATGTGAGCGTGGGAGTCAGACGTCAGCTGTGTGTCCTCAGACAAACCCCTTCCCCTCCGACTCCGTGCTCTCCTCTGCGTTACGGGGATGATCAGTCTCTAACTCATCGATCGTGGGGCGCTTGCAACTGCTCGAGCAAGGGCAGCCGGTATTGTCACCACGATGCTGGCAGTTAGCGTGGTAGACATGTGTCGGCCAGCTCCCCGCCCTCCCCATCTGTTAGGACCTGCGCAGTTCACGTGAGTCACACCCCTCTCTGAGAGAGATGGGCGCCAGACCCCAGTGGGACCAAAGGAGCGACCGCCCTCGGCCCCCTAGATTTCTGCCATGAGCGAATTGTGCTCTCTCCTCTCTGGGAGGCAAGGACTTGGGCTGCTCTTACCCCCGAGCTGCAGATCCTGGGGCCACCTCTCCCACGTGCGGAGAGACAGAGCCACCTGGGAGCCAGGCGGCCGGAGCAGAGATGGAGCCGAGAGCCCCGAGAGGCAGGGCCTTTGAGCACCTGGATGCACCTGTGCCTGCCTAACGGCCTGGCTTCTCCTGGGCCGTCCACTGACTGCAGCCAGCAAATTCCTTCTCCGCTGAGGTTAGTTTGGATTGAGTTTCCGCCGTGCACAAATGTAAAGGGCCCCAACAAAACACAATTTGGGGGTCAGGGAGGTGCCTGGGGTCCCAAAGGCTTCACAAAGCTATCGGCTTCTATAATGGCCAGTCCCCAACTCCATGACCTGGCAGGGCCCCCCGGCAGGACCCGTGTGAGAAAGGAGTAGACCAAGCTGATGGGCCCAGGACACAAGCTCCTGAAGTGTCCGTCCCAAAGCACGAAGCCCCGGGCCGGCCCACAGAGCGGGGTCACCACACGGCTCCCGGTGCCTGGCAATTGGTGGGGGCTCGTGTCGCTGTCACTATCATTTACACAGAACTTCTGTGCGCTGGACTCTATTCCGGGACCAGTGAGCACGTGACCAAACGTTTCCGCACAGAAACCCCGTGAGGGGGGTTGAAGGCTCTGTTCATTTCACAGATGACGAGATGGAGGCACAGGAAGCTCGGGTACCGTGCCCGAGATCACACAGCTGGGCCGTGGCAGACCGAGAGTGAAGGCGCGAGCTCCCGCTGTGGTGTGGCCTTCCCCGCCCCGCCCCGTGTCCCCTGCCTGCTCCAGCAGCCCCCGTGGAAGACCAGGAGCCCTGAGCAGGAGCGAGAAGGAGGCCCAGAGCGCCCCTCCCCCCTTGAGCCTGCCTGCCCCTCCCCAGGCCCTGGCCAGGCCACCGGGGACTCCTCCAGGGCAGACAACACTCCCGACTCCCTCTGCACACCCAGGGCCCCTCTGAGAGCCTCCCGTGAACCCGGATGGGGGCGGGGGACACGCGAACGCACAGCTGGTCCAGGAGGACCCTCCCGGCACGGAGCAGCCTCACCAGCGAGCATGTCCTGTCTCTTCCTCACCAGCGTGAGCCGTCGGCAGCGCCACACGGGGTCCCTCTCCTGTCTGATGTCTCTCCTGCCAGCGAACCATGCTGCTCATTCATTCAATTCGCACCCAGCCCCGGGACTCGGAGGGACTGGGACAAACACAGCCACGCCGGCCGGCCATGAGGAGCAGCTGGGCGGTCACTTTTATCTTTCAGACGTTAGGGATCGTAACCAATCAGGTTGTACCACCAGGATATTCAGCACAAAATCTGCCACGGGTCTGTGGCCCGTGGGGCGGGCGCAGTGGCCGTCCTGCGTCTCCAACGGGAAGCGGGTTTTTCCTTTTGTTTTCACTCTTTCTCCTCGCTGTGGTGGCACCTCCTGGTGGTCCGTGGCTTCCTCCAAGGGCCCTGAAATGCACTTTGGAACAAGGCTGGCTAAAAGTAAATAGATGCACACGCACACACGTGCAACACAGAACACGACACACTCGTGACATCGCGTTCACCTCTCAGGTGAGGAATTTGAAGCTCAGAGAAGCGCTGGAACTTGGGGTGCTGTCTCCTGGTGCCCCACCTTTTTCCAGAGAGTACCAGTAAGAGATGGACAGGACGGATTGACCCAAAGGTGGCCCTCCAGCCAGCCCCAGGATTCAGAGCAGGGTCCGGCCCCGCCTCCCAACGCCTCGTCCAACTCCAGGCAGGACCAGCCAGCCCGGGGCAGTCTCTCACGCAGGGCCTCTGGCAGGGAGTCAGCCCACCCCCCGGAGGGCCCTGCCTGAGCGACAGGGCGCCCTGGCGGGTGCTTGTGGTGTCTGTGCTCATGGTGGGAACAAGGCAGAGCCCACGCTTGGGCTAAGGAATGAGGATGGGCTGAAAAGTGAGGCCCCAGAGCTATGGCAGGGACAGGGCAGGTGGAAGATGGTGTTGGGAGCAGGTGACGAGGACAGGAGGCCAGCACGCCTCACACAGTGGTCTCGTCAGCCCCCAGCAGCACGTGGGAGCAGGGCAGGACCCATAGGACTTCCTAGAACCTTCTGGAGTGTGCAGAAACAGCATGATGAAGGCACTGGACAAGCGTGATGAAGAAGAGGTCCTAGGGAGGGACGGGGCGTGTCCGCACCACAGGGGGTAACCAGGCATCACCTCCTAGGCCTGCTCCTCTCCTCCGCCAGGCACCCCAGGCCTCCTCCACCCCCGAATGCTGCTGAAGCACCCCTGCTCCATGCAGGCCCTGGGGCCCCATGAGCTCTCCGGGCCAGGCTCCCAAGCTGCCCGTTCGTGCCTCACACTCCTGGGGCCTGAAGAGGGACGGGGACCTGCTGTCTCGAGGACACCTCTGAGACCAGACCAGAGCCCCCCGCCACCAGCCCCCTGCGAGGTGTCCAGCTGTCCAGGCAGCTGAGCTGGAGTCAAGAGAGGTGGGAAAAAAGTTTGGAAAGAAATAATTATAAAGCAAATGAGAAGTACGAGCACGTCCATGGGTGGGCCCAGGCACCCGTGGGAGAATCTGCTTGTCCCGGGGAGGGAAACAGTCCCAGGGGCCAGGCGGGTGGACTCAGGCCCACGCCCAGAGGGGCCGCTCCCAGCTGCAGGCCTTTCAGACAGCACTCGGCTCCCACGGCCAGTGGAATGTGTTGAAATTCTCCTGAAACCGTGTTCAGTAAGTCCACACTCACTCATTTAATCGATTCACGAAGGTTTATTGGGCTTCTCGCAGGGGTCACGTTCAGGGGCGACACCTCAGAGGACCCAGCTGGCGACGTCACCACCACCATGAGGTGCTGGGCCAAGGTGGCAGCAGACAGACACGGTGCTGAAGCCCCTCCCCGCAGAGGCTGCAGCGACGGGAAAAGGCTGAGGGCCGGAGGGCACGGAGGGCCAGAGGGCACAGACGTGGAGGGCTCTGCTTCCTCTGGAGAGGCCAGGCAGCCGGGCCAGGTGGAGGTGACGGTCGCGGAGGAGGGGAAATGAGAGTCACCAGGCAGGGAGAAGGACGGAGGGAACAGCTCGAGTGGAGGCTCAGAGGCAGGGCAGGGCCTGGGAATCCCCAGAGCACCGAGAGGCCAGTGCAGGGGAGGGCGAGCCAGGGTCGGCGGCCCCACGGGTGAGGCCCAGGCATCCAGGTCACGCCGAGGCTGGCGAGGGCGCAGCCAGGACACACCCGTAGCTCTCTGACACTCCCCAGGTGTGCGGGCTGGCTCGTCTCCTCGGGAGGCCCTCCTGCAGGGTGGTCCGACCCCCACCCCACCCCCACGGCAGTCTCAGCTCAGCCTCTCCGGCCCAGGGAAGTGCTCTCCCCGGAGACTGAGCTGTGACCCGCCCAGCCTGTCCCGGACGACTTGGGGGAGGGGTCAGAGCCTGGGCACATCTCCGCCCACAGCCCGGCCCTCCCTGGCCCCAGCCCCCTGCCAAGTTGCTCCTGGACACCAGCTGGGCCCAGCGCCACTTGTCCCTCCTTTCCCTTCCCCTGCCCGCCCCCTGCTGGAGCTGTGAGAGGGCAGGCCTGGCCAGCTCGGCGGCACGGGGCAGCCCGGCTCCAGCCATGGCTCCCACCTCCCCAGGGCAGAGCTGGCCAGGCCTGCGGGGCCAGGCCTCTGGGCCAGGCCTGGAGCTCCCGCCAGTCCCAGGTGGGCCTTGGGCCAAGGCTCTCACTGCTGACCCCTGGGTCAGGCGAGGATAGAATGGGCTGCCGGTAGGAAGGGTCAAGGCTAAGGCGAGTGGGGGGTGCGGCCCTGGGCTAGGGGAAAGAGTGGGCAGGGGCTGCTGGGAGAGGGGAGGGTTTGGGTTTGGGAGAGGGCGAGAGGAGCGGTGAGGAGACAGAGCACTGAAGTAGGGGTCACCACGCCTGGATCTCTGTCCCGAAGGCCAGTGCCACCCAGACCTCAGGTCTGCCCTTCCCTGCAACAGGGCGCCGTGGGAGCCAGGTGGGCCTGAGCGCCTTGCCCAGCGTTCTGGAGTCCTCGAGTGAGGTGTAGCCTGTCAGCACAAGGAACAGAGCCGTCCCCAGAGCAAGTGACAGCCCTGAGGACCGGGCTGCTCCTCTGAGCCTCCCTGGGGCTAGAGGCTGCTGGCTGGGCTGGGCCAGCCCACAAAGGGGACCAGGGGCCATGTGGCACCTGCCCCAGCCGGCTCCACATACTGCCCTCACCATCGCCACCACCACTGTCACCCACTGTCACATCACTGCCACCGCCAGACCACAGGAAGCACGAAAGGCTCTCCCAGCTCAAGGTGGCTTTTCATTTTCTGAAACTAAATGGGGGGGGGGAGGGATTGCCCCATGACCCTGTCCCAGCTCCTGCGTGGGTGGGGACAGGACAGGTCCTTGACTGGCACTGCTACCCCCAAATCAAGGAATCAGGGCTTGAGAGTTTGTCCGACAGAAGCTGGGACTCCCCTTGCCCTGCCCAGGGGGGAGCAACCCCAAACCTCTCAAGACACTTGCTCAGTAGGAAGCTTCTGTCCCCAGACCTTCCTCCAAAAGAAAGAAGACAATATGCTAATGCAGAGGCGCCCCGCGGGGAGAACAGACGAGTGGGACACCCGCCGCCGCCCCCGCCACCGTCAGCACCGCCTCCTCTGGCTCAGGGAGAGTCCCCTAACCCAGCCGAAGGTCCGCACCCAGGGAGGCGAGGGGCCGGGTGCAGGAGCTGCGAAGTAGGGAGACGAGGCTGGCTCCCCTCCGGGGGAAAAGGCCCTGGGCTGTGCGGGCCCTCAACGCCCCTGCCGCAGACTGCAGGGCGATCGCCTGATTGGGAGAAAGAGAAAAGGCGCCGCATCCACGCCGCCCCCCGCCGCCGCCGCCGCCGCCCCGCCTTCCACTCGGGGTCTTGACCTACCGGAGCCTCCAGGCCACTGGGAAGCTCCGGGTCAGAGGGTCCCACGAGGGCCGCGGAGATCAGAGGAGAGGACCCCCGCGCCCGAGCACAAGCCGGCTACCCCCGCGCCCGCTGGGCCCCGCCGGGTCCGGGCTGGGGGCTCCGTGACCTGCGGTTGACCTCGCCGGACTCGCTCGCTCGCCGCCGCCGCCGCCGCGAGCGACCTGCCCTCGCCTCCGCGGGCGGGCGGGCTCCCACCTCCGCCCCGCGCGGGAGCATCTCCGTCCCGGGAAGAAGTTGGGCGGCTGGTCCCTGGGCGCGCGGCACAAGGGACGCAGGCGGCGGTGGCGCCAGACTCGGACGCGGCCACCGCCTCCCCAGACAAGGCTCCGCGACAGCGAGGGCGCCCCGGGCGGCTCGACTCCCCAAACGGGGCACGAAGCGCTCGCGACCCGGTGCCGGGCGCGCCTTGGAGGGCCAGGCGGGCCGAGACGACGCGGGACCTGCTCGCAGCTCCGGGGACCCCAGGTCAAGGCACTGCCGCGCCCCGCCGCCCCCGAGACCGAGGAGTCGGCCCCGCGTGGCGCGCAGCGAGGACTCCGAAGGACGCGGCGGCGGGGCAGACCAGCGCCCCCACGGAGTTGGGGAGCCGCCCCGCACCCCTAAAAGCCTCAACACACCTTCCCGGCTGAGAGCACGCACTTTCCGCGTGCAGCCGCCTGCGCGGTGAGTCGGGCCGCTGCGCTCGCGGCCGGCGAAGGCGGCTCAGCGCGGGCGCTCGAGTCTCGACGTTCCCGGGGCAGAGAGCAACGACCGCGGACGCACGGGACGGGTGCGCCCGGCGGCCGGGCTGCGTCGGGCGAAGCCGGCGGCGAGAGGGGAGCGCTCCGGCGTTCAGGCAACAGCTACCCCTAGTGGGAGAGCCGCCGGGGACGCCACCGCCCCGCGCCCATGCCCCGCGCCCTGCGCCCCGCGGCCGCCGCGCCCCGCGCCCGAGGCGCTGCCGGGCCTGCTGAGCGCAGGGACAGCGGTTTTCTCCGGCCTTCCCCGTCTCCAGGGCCGAGCGCCCCCCGGCCAGCGGGCCCTGCCCTCCGCACCTCCCCGCCGGGCCCCAGGCCGCTGACCCGAGAACAGCGGCGCCGGGCAGGCACGCGATGGGACGGGGCGGGCGCGGCCGGCGCGGCGCGCGGCGGCCTCCAGCAGCGGCGGGGGGCGCCGAGCGCGGAGTGCGTGGCGGTGCGGTGCGGGGGGCGGCCGTGTACGAGGCGCGAGTGTGAGCGCGCGCGGGAGACGAGCGGGCGGGCGGGCGGGCTCCGGGAGGCGAGCGGCGCCCGCGGGCGAACGGGGAAGGCGGCGGGGACCCAAAGTTGCCTCCCCGCGGGCCCGCGTTCCCGGCAGGCAGGAGCCGCGGCCACCGCAGCAGCGGCCGGAGACCGGGGCTCCCGCGGCACCTGGGCAGCGGCCCCTCACGAGCAGCAGCGGGGGCGGCGTTGGCGGCGGCGGCGCGCGGGAAGCGAACCGGAGCTCCGGCGCGGCTCGGAGGCGGCCGGGGAGCTCCGCTCAGGTGCGCGGCGAGAGGGGCGCGGGCCGGGGCCAAGCTGCCGGGACCGGGGCCACGCCAGCGCCCGCGCAGGCCGGAGGATCTCCACGGCGGACGCCTGGGTCCCTGATCCCGCCAGCCGTCCCGGGCGGCAGCCGCGGCCGGGGTTCCCCGCCCCGGAGAGCGGGTTTGGCGTCCGGGCCTTTGGCCCGGCCGTCCCGCCCTCCCGCCGCAGGCACCCGCCCCCGGCCCACGATTTCTAAGGCACTGGCCGGGCTGCTGGGGATCCCTGCGGGCTCAAGTTGCAAGGGGGCGGGCCCGGGCCGGAGGTGGAGTCTCCCGCCAATTGAAGCCTCGGCTATAAATCGAGCTCCCGGCACAGCCGAATCCAGATGCCTGGCCAGGCCGCCCTGCCGTTGGTGGGTGGAGAAGGTGGCGGGGGCCAGGGGGCTCTGGGGGCTGCAGCCACCATGCTCCGCTCCCTGCTGCTCCACTCGCTGAGGCTCTGCGCCCAGACGGCCTCGTGCCTCGTGCTCTGCCCGCGCTTCCTCCGCACGGCCCTCGTGCTCTGCCTGCTCGACTTCCTGTGCATCCGCAAGCGTTTCCTGGGCCGCCGCCGCCGGGGTCAGCCTGAACCCGAAGTGGAGTTCAACAGCGATGGCGAGGAGCTGCCCCCCGACGACCCGCCCATCTTCGTGTCGGACGACAACCGCCTGTGCACGCTGGCGTCGCTGAAAGCGGTGTGGCACGGCCAGAAGTTGGATTTCTTCAAGCAGGCGCACGAGGGCGGTCCGGCTCCCAACTCCGAGGTGGTCCTGCCCGACGGCTTTCAGAACCAGCGCATCCTCGATTACGCGCGAGGAAACCGCCCGCTGGTGCTTAACTTCGGCAGCTGCACCTGACCACCATTCATGGCGCGCATGAGCGCCTTCCAGCGCCTGGTCACCAAGTACCAGCGCGACGTGGACTTCCTCATCATCTACATCGAAGAGGCGCACCCTTCCGACGGCTGGGTCACCACAGACTCCCCCTACAGCATCCCGAAGCACCAAAGCTTGGAGGACCGGGTCAGTGCCGCGCGTGTGCTGCAGCAAGGTGCACCCAGCTGCGATCTCGTCCTAGACACCATGGCCAACTCCAGCAGCTCGGCCTATGGCGCCTACTTCGAGCGCCTCTACGTCATCCAGAGTGGCATCATTATGTACCAGGGTGGCCGTGGCCCAGACGGCTACCAGGTCTCAGAGCTGCGCACCTGGCTGGAGCACTATGATGAGCAGCTGCGCAGCGGTCAGCTTCGTCCAGTGTAAACAGCCAACACAGTCGACCGAGCCTGGCCGGCGGAGCCTTCGAGCCTTCGAAGCCCACGTGCAAACGCCCCAAACGAAGTCAGATTTGGTGAGGGCCCAGTGACATTGCCGTGCCGAGCCTCAGATCTCAGGCTGGGTCTGAGTCCTCGGCCAAGCCACCTGAAGATTCCTCCCCACCACCTCCGCTCTGCTTCCGTGACTGTTCCTCGCCTATACCTGCCTGGCTGGCTTCAAATGCCCTTTCGAGTGCAAGTTTCGTGCCACCCTTTGTCTGTGAGCCCCTGGATTTGTCCCTCCAGAGGCCCCTGCTGTGCTCTCTGGCAAGTCCTCTCCAGAAAAAGAGAGCCAGTGTTCCTTTAGCTAGGTGCAGCCCCCCTCCAAAACAAAGACCCTGGCTGTGCCCTCCTGCCCCCGAGCTCAGCTGGTTCCAGCAACGCATGCAGCTGGCGCAGCTCACCCTAGTTGCCTGGCACCCACACCTGCCGCAGGGGGTGGGGATGCCCTGTTGCTTTTGTGTCTAATGTCTTGTACCTGAATCGGGGGAGAGGGTACGGGGTGGGGAAGGGTGGGCAGAGTTGTTTCCCTCGCTTGTTTTGGGTGCTAATGAGCCCCACTGCTGATGACGAACTGTCTCTAACTGGTCTTGACCATGAGCTGCTTCTGAATTGCAGGGGGTCGCAGCAGCGCCTAAACCGGGTGCAGGGGAAGCGCTCTGGGTTTCCACGAGGAAACCAGGGTGAACTGGGTGGGAGAGGGGGGTTAGGGACTGCGTTAGGGACAGAGAAGGACAGGGCCGCAGGTGCTGGGGACGTTGGCAGCTCCCCAGGGAGAAGGAGGCTAAGACTCCCAGTATCAGAGTCTGGGTGGCAGAGTTCAAGGGCAAGGGGATAGAGGGAGAGCCTGGGGACGCTGAGCAAGGTGCCTCCGAGGCAGAGCTGCTGATTTCGGGGTGGGAGGTGTCTGGCTCCCTGACCTGAAGGCCATTTGGCGAGTGTGTTGCTGGAAATAGTCCCTGTATATAAACTTCTTAATAATAAAGGCTTGAGGTAAACTGCTCTTGTGTTGCCTTTGCTCCCTTTATTTTTCCTTCCCCCTGAACCGCGGCGGGAATTAAACACAAATCTCTCCCTCGCGTCCCCATAGTGACCCTGGGAGGAAGGGTGGCTGGAAGAAAGCGACGCAGCCCGGAGCGGAGGAAGACGAAGAGGGAGAGGGTCTGGCGGTGCCCGCGTCCCGCATGTGTGCGTGTACACACCTGGGGTGGAGAACTTGGGGTCGGGAGAAGAGCTAGGGAGCCGAGCGCGAGGAGGTCCTGGAGGGAGGCGGGAGAAACGTGAGGGTCCTCATTTGGCGCTGGGCGCGTGCGCGCGTGCGCGCGCGCGAGCGCGCGTGTATACACACACACACACACACACACACACACACACACACACACACACACACAGTTACAGCTGCCCCTGCAGCCTCGCGTCTCGCTTGTCCGAACGTCTGACCGTTTGGGGAGGGGGGCGGCGCGGCGGGCCACGGGGGGTCTGGGACCTGGTAGCGCCCGGCTCCCCGCCGCCGCAGGCGCCTCTGCACACCTGGCTCCTCCCTCGCCCCCTTCCAGAACCTGGCTTCTTCGCCCCCTTTCCGCACCTGCAAAATCACCTCCCGCGCACCCCTCAATCCCCGCTGGGCTGCTGGGGTCCGCGGGAGGCCAGACCGGCCCGGCGCCCGGCGGCGGAGGGCGGGGTGGCGAGGGAGAGGGCGGCCGAGCAGCGCCATCGCGCTGGCGGCGGCACCTACTGCGGGGCGCGGGTGGCGTGCGGGGCTCCCTCTCCCATACACCCCCTTCCTCCTGCCCCTCCTCAGGTTCCCCAAGTTCGAGCCAAACCACCACCACCCCCAAAGCGCCCGGGGCTGGGAAGCGGAGGAGAACGAGGAGAACCAGCGGGGAGAGGCCAGAAAGAGGGGCATGGCCGCTGCGGGGACGCGGGCTGATGGACAAGGGGGTCGCGGCGCTCCGCAGAGACCCCGGCCCGAAGTCCGGGCCAGGCGCGCCGCTCGGTCCCCCCTCATGCTCCCCCTTGCTTCTCCCTGGGTGGAGGCGACGCCGTGACGAAGGGGTTAGCGCGGCCCCCACCCGCTTCTGCTAGTGACACCTGGCACACATGAGTGGGTGGGGGAGGGACGCAGAGCAAGGAGCACTGAGGCCGGGGTGTCCGGTTCTGGAGCCGGGGTGCGGCGGGGACCCAGGACCGCCGGCCCGGGGGGAGGGAAGGAGAGTGTCGGTGAGCTCCTGGGTGTGATCCCGGGGAGGGGGCGCAGCAGGCGGGAGGGGAGAGGCCCCTGCTCCACTTCTGTCGCCTCTAATCCTGCACCCAGGCCCCTCACCGCCCCTCCGTGAAAACTTTTTTTGAAACTGACGCCCTGAGCTGAGGGGGAAAAAAAATCTTTTTTTTTTTTTGCTTTAAAAGTATTTAAATTGAAAAATAACTTTTAAGAAAAAAATTGGCACAGATGGTATTTCTGCATCTCCTCCCTTCCCCCTCGAGCGCGCTGCTTCTCCGTGGGATACCCCCAGGAAGAACACCCAGCAAGCGGCGGGGCGCCGGGAAGGGCCTGCCGGGAGCTCGGCCCGCGCCGGCCCAGGGTGGGGATTTGGTGGCGGCGAGAAATCGGAGAAAGGCCCGGGACAGCCAGGGACCGCCGCCGGGCCCCACAGCGCGCTCTGGCGCTGCCCCGACCGCCCGCGACCTGGGAGTCCATCTGGACGCTCAGAGCGACCTCCTCTGCCCGCGGAGCCGCGTCCCTGGGCCTCCCCCGGCTACTGGCAGCGAAACGCTGAGCACCTGGCGCTGGGACTTGCGGCTCCCGCCACTGCCCGCGCGACCAGCGTGCTCGTCGCCCCAGGGGAATGCCTGCACCCCCCAGCACCGCCACCCCCAGCACCGCCACCGGCACCACCTTCTCCGTCTTCCTCCTTCCCTCTCTCCCTTCCTCCCCTTCATCTTTCCCTTTCTTTCTTTTCCCTCCTCTTGCTTCTTCCTTTCCTTTCTTTCTCTTTCTCTCTTGTCCTTTAAAATCTCCCCTCCTTATAAAAATAATAATGCGCGTTCATCGCCGAAATCACAGAAAGTTCGGGGAAAGAAAAGAAAGCCAGCCCAAGGCCACCTACGGTGCGTGCGCTTTCAAACTTGCCTGTTCCCATCCCCTACACTGGTAAAGATGTATTTTAAAAAACAAGTATGGGATCAGCCTTTTGTAGCCTGAAATTAACTCTGGGCCCCTGGTACCTCACTTTCTGCACACCCCTCTTTCCAAGTCAGTGAATACGTCTTGAAGGGCTCCAGGCCACATGGTGGAGGGGACGCCAGGGATGCCCCCGGCTCAGGTGTCAGGGAGGTCTCATCGCTAAACCAAGCGAAGGAGCAGCTCCCGCCCTGCTCCGCCCTGCACCTTTCCCCTGTCGCTAGGGCCAGGCGCTGCAGGTCTTTAAAGATGTCTGCTTCGCCATATTTTGCCAAACTGCCTTCCAGAAAGTCTATTGGATTTTATTGTTTTGTATTTTCCCAGTGCTCTCTCTTCCTTATTTTTAAGTGAAAAAAAAAAATGTGAAGATAACATACAGATCCATTCTCAATACGAAATTTTAAACACAGGAGAACATGGAGCAGAAAGTACAAGCCTTGCTTTAGAGCAGGATTTTTCAAACTGCAAGCCAGACTCAGCGGTGGGCCGTGAAGTCGGTTGATCGGATTGCCTACAGAGTCAAGCATTCTGAAGGACCCAGGCAGAACGAGCATAGTGTAAATGCCAGTCTATATTTCACCTAGGGTAACTACAGTTTCCTGAAACTTTTGTTTCAGAAGTGTGTGTGTGTGTGTGTGTGTGTGTGTGTGTGTGTGTGTGTACACAAGGCATCTGACGTGAAATGTATTTCTCCTGAGGGATCAGAAATGTTTGGAAATGTTTGAAAGCCACTACTGTGGCTTCCCCATTCTTCCCGCCTCTGGAATGGCCCCTGTGAACCGACAGGCGTTCCCTTCCAGACTCTACTTCACCTGTTGACATTCTCGGGTACAGGTTTCATGATCAGGACCACAATGCATAGTGTTTGATGACCACCCCCACCCACCCCACCCATTTTTCTCATGCCATTCCCTAACCTGGCACCCCTTACCCGTCCATCCACGTAGTCCGAGCGCGTCTGCTCCTGCAGGATAAGTTGTGCCAGGCACCGTCACATGTCTGAGCCCTCTGCTCTATCCCAGAAGGAACTCATCTCTGCCCTCTGGGAACGCTGGGATCACGTGTGTGTGTCTGGGGTGGGGGGCAACAGCCATCGTCATTGCTACCATCATCCTCATTAGTAGTTTCCAGTTCCACCACAGCTCAGCACATGGTTTAGGCTCCAGCGGGGGTGGGGGGGTGGGGATGACATTAAAGGAGTTCGTGGAGAAGGCCCGACTGGCCCCTGGAAGGCACAGGTGCCTCCTCCAGGAGGACATGGAGGGACAGGCATCCCTGGGGAGGGCACTGCCAGGGCACGGCCTCGGAGGCCTGAAGGTACAAGATGTGTTGGGAAAGCAGGTAGCCCCGGGGGCTGCAAAGCAAGAGGGCGGCGAGGACGGAGGTGAGCGGGCTGTCAGGCCAGCTCGGGGGCCTTGGGCACCAGCCGAGGGGCTCTGCTGGGCCTCAGGGAGGGGAGCCTCAGACGGGACATCAGGGAATTCGGAGGGCAAGGGGAAGGGGTGTGGGTGCCTAGAGATAGGGGTCGGTGGGCACAAGGGCACTGTCAGGGGACAGGCTGGCACCTGCACCCTAGACCCAGCCACTGTCCTCTGGGTACGCGTCTGAAAAAGTTAATCACGCTATCAGAGAAAGGGACAGGTAGGTACCAAGAGGTGCGTGGCCTCCCTTTATAACATCCAGACATCTGTCTGTGGGAAACGACATTTCGAAGCATAAGACCATCCACAGACGGAAGAAACACCTGTAAGTAACATCTGCGTGTTTGCTCTAGGGGCCGGGCGCTGGGCAAAGTGCTTCACGGGCAGTATTTGATTTGGTCACACCCTAACATCCCTCTTAGATGGATACGGTCGTTAGCCCCATTTTATTGATGAAAAAACTGAGGATCAATGTGGTTGGAGTATGCTGGCCCAAGGTGTCACAAGCTGAATTGTGTCCTCCTCCAAAACTCACATGTTGAAGCCCCAGCCCTCACCCCCGCAGAGTGTTGCCTTATTTGTAGATAGGATCTTTAAAGGAGCAATTCAGTTGGAACAAGGTGATTGGGGTGCACCCTCATGCAGTGGGACTGGGGTCCTCATGGGAGGAGATTAGGATGCAGACGCACACGGAGGAAAGACCACGTGAAGGCACAGTGAGGAGGCGGCCATCTGCATGCCCAGGAGAAACCAACCTTCCAGAACTGTGAGGAAATGATTTTCTGTTGTTTAAGTGTCCCCCCCTCCCCGTCCCCAGTCGATGATGCTTTGTGAGGGTCGTGCTTCAACCCCAGTCCTCCCTGACCCCAGCGCTGGAGTTAGACACCCGGCTACACAGCGCCCCTCTCATGGCGGCCGAGGCTCCTGACACAGACCTCCCTCCGCAGTTGCATGAAAATGCAGCTCATAGGACAGTGAGTCTGAACTGGGCGGTGAGTGTGTTTGCTCTTTTGTAATATCTGCAAAGACACACGCACATGCAGCTCTAGAAAAATCTCCCCGAGGAAATCACAGTAGCTGTCTCTGTGTGGGTGGGATTAGAGTGTTTTCTTACTTTCTCCTGGTTGCTTGTCTGTAGCCTGTGATTTTTCTGTAGCGAACACGTATTGCTCTTATGACAGAAAAATAAAACTAAAAACAGCAAAAAAAAAAAAACAGTGGCTGTGGCACGTTGACACCTGGAGACAGGGGTGGGAGGCGATGGGGGGTGGCTCTGGGGGCGGAGCCAAAACGAGACATTGGAGAGGGAGACGGAGGATAGGTCTGCTGAATAAAATGCAGGACACCAGTTAAATGTAACCTTCAGATAAACAACAAATAATCTTTTAGTATAAGTATGTCCCAAATCGTGCATGGATATACTTATTACTTAGAAACATGTATTCGTTGTTTATCTGAAATGCAATTTTTCTTTCTGAAATTCAAATGTAACTGGATATCCTGGGTCGGTTGTTTGCCTCTCTAATTTTGACAATCCTAAGTGGAAGGTGGGGGAGGCAGTCATGCGGCCTCTCCGAGGCCCAGGCAGGGCCAGCCTTGGAGCTGAAAGGACCATGACTGGAGAGATGGAACCCTAGTCTCTAAAATCTTCAGCTCCATCTTCCAGAGACAGCTGGGCCACTGCGGCCAGACAAAGGCCCCCAGACCCTCCAGTGTCTGCATTTGGTGGCCTGGAGCCGAGGAAGAAATGACCATTAATATAGCCAGCTGCACAAGGAGCAGGGCCCAGCGCAAAATGGAAATGCAGGGCTCCTTGTTCAAAAAGCAAAGGGCAGAGTACCGGTGAGGTACGAAACATAAAGCTTTTTCCTTTCTTCTGTGGTACCTCGACTTGCCATGGTATTTATCTGCCATTTAATACGATTGTAAATAAAGAAAAATTAACGTTTCAAATGATATATCAGCCTGGGTTCTCCAAAATAACACAGATGATAGAATGTATACAGAGAGATTTACTACAAGAAATTAGCTCGTGTGACTATGGAGGCTGGAACGTCCAAGATTTGCAGTCGGCAAGCCAGAGAACCAGGAGAGCCAGTGGTGTGATTCCAGATGAGTCTGAGTCCGAGCCTGAAGGTGGGAGAAGACCAGTGTCCCAGCCCCAAGCCGGACAGGCAGAGAAAGCAAATTCTCCCTTCCTCGCTCAGCCTTTTGCACTATTCAGGCTTTCACCAGATTAGACGAGGCCCACCCGCGCATGGAGAGCAATCTGCTTTACTCATTGGTAATCTGCTTTCCCAATTTGACTATTAACTTCATCCAGAAACACCCACATGGAGACCCCCAGAATGATGCTTGACCCAATGTGTGGGTACCCAGCAGCTCGGTCAGGATGACACGTAAATTTAGCCCTCGCAGATTATTAGCATGACTTTTACCATTCATCTCCCACTTCTAAATGCAACACAAAAGCCTTTAATCCAGACATGGAATCACTGAAATTTCACCATTCGTATTTTGTAACGCGCACCTGCCCGAGCGTCGCGTTCCCGCCGGCCGGGTGGGAACGCAGCAGGTAACGCGCACCTGCCCTTGCGTCGCGTTCCTGCGGCACAGAATCGTCGCGGCGGCTGTTATGTCACTTCCGGGTTCGCGCGCGTTTCGCCGCCGCCCTCTGCCCTCTGCCTTCAGTTCGCTGCGCAAGAAGGAAGGACAGGAACCGTGGGGTGCCCCATCTCGCCCTCTGCCCTATGCCGTCATCGTCAGGGCGAGGGACTGGTGGCTTCCACACACCCTGGCCTGTTACTCGCTCTGAGTCTGGCTGAACTCCGCATGTCACAGGTCAGCTGACAACCTAGCTCACGGGACATCGCAAACGCTACGTGGGAATGGGGTGGTGGGAAACAGGGCCATGCATGCCGCCCATCCCCTCTGCTCACACGAATGCTCCATGTCGCATCCAATTTCACTTATAAAACACAAGTGCAAAGGCTAAAATCAGTGATAACTTCACGACGGTGACAGCAGGACATTAAATGAAGCTTGGGGCCCTTCAAGCAAGGGACCCTGTGCCATGACCATACAGGACACATGCTCACGAGGCCAGGCCTGACTGCCAGGCCCAAGGGCCACCTGGGAAGGCCACCTCCTCACACCCGGGCCGGGTTTACACACACCCCACGCGCTCACACTCAGGCACACGCGTGCCACACGCGCGCGCTCAGACGCACACACGCTGTGAGTCCCGGGAGTGTGGTTGGCTGCTCCGGTAAGCACTGAGCAGAGGGGAGCCCAGCTAACGTGTCTGCTGATGTCCCCGGGACACGCGCTTGGGCCTCCTCAGCCCTGCCCTCGGCTCTTCCCTCTGCACTTGGCCCCTCCCGGGGACGACCCCTTAATGGCCATTTTTCTTGTCCCCCTGCAGGGCTCTGTGAAGGTGGCAGATGGACGCTCACCGTCAAAGTGCACTAGACTGCCACTGGGGGAGGCCACAGAGGGGCAGAGCCGCCGGAGGGAAGGGAGAGGTGCCAAGCAGGTACAGGAAACGCCACAGCCGTCCTTCAGCCAGAGGTGCAGTGCAGACGCGTGCGTGTGAGCGTGTGTGAGAACGAGTGTGTGAGCCTGCGTGACAAAATACCACACGCCACTCTCCAGACCCTCGCTGAGCCCCCAGGACCCACCGGGCCTTACTAGGCATCAGGAAGCCTGGCCCCATCCTCACAGAGCCGTCAAGCTAATTGGAGAGACAGAAACCAACAATGTAGAAGCCCAGGAGGTAGGGAACCCAAAGCAGGACATCAGGGAGGGCTTCCTGGAGGAGGTGTACCATGGAGGACTGGGAGCCAGGCGGGAAAGGCCTCAGGGATGGAAAGAATGACACGTGCAGAGCCTTGGCAGCGAGAATGTCCTGGCAGGTCTGGGCAATGGCAGGAAAGTCCACGAGGCCCCGAGGAGGCAGGCGGGGATGGAAGGCGAGGCTGGAAGCAGAGCCGATACTTCACGCTGAGGGCCCAGGGAAAGGCGGGAAAGTGCCTTCTGGTGAGCGGAGAGGGTGACTCAGCCCACGGCGGCTGTCCTTCATGGCGCCTATTACCTGAAGGAAGATACTGGGCTCCCGCCTTGTCCAGGCCACAGCCCTGTCCTCCCCGGCCTGAGCCTCCTCCCACATCCCCCTACTCCACCCCCGGGAAGGCCGGACGCAACCACACCGCTCCGAGCAGAGCCCAGAGATGCCAAGCTCAGCATTGAACACAGCCCAAGCCCCTGATCCCCGTGACCTCTCCCTCAGAGGAAGTGCTGAGGCCCCCTCCTACCCCCACCCTCACCCCTGGCCCGTGTTTGCACCTGAGCTGCACAGCAGTGTAGCGTGGGGACCCAGCCTCCCCCAGAGACAAGGCAGGACCGGAAACTGCAAAGCGCCGTGTCCTGTGGACCGTGTATAAGGCCAGGCAGCTCCACAAAGAACCCGAGGTGGTCGTGCCCGGGTTTACCTCACCGTGCACGTGGAGGAGTGGTCCCAGGAGTGACCGCGAGAACGTTTGGAGGAGGAAGAAATGGGGGAGACATTATGCGCCCGTTCATTCCTTTAACAAATGCTCATCCCCAGCCTGAAATGGGCCAGCCACGGGGACAGAATCAGCAAAGTGTGGCCCGCACGGAGCTCACAGTCGGGTTGGGGAGAACGACAATATACAAATAAACCCTGCACGGTAACAACCGACAAATCAATATTGAATACTAAAAATTGCTGTGAAGGAGAATAAGGTCAGTGTTTCGGTTATCTGCACCGTGGAATGGATCACCCCAAAATCTAGTGACTTAAAACAACAAGGTGGTCTCATCCCTTCTCGCAGTTCTGGAGGCTGACGGGGTGGTCCTTGCCCGGGGTCTTTCAAGCAGCTGCAGTCAGATGGGAGCAGGGCTGGTGTCACCTTGCAGGCTTCCGTGCTCACATTTCTGGTGGCGATGGCATCTGGGAACTTCTTGGGCCTGTGGCCGAAGCTGGGGTTCATCACAGAACATCAGCATAAGTCCAGAGAGAAGAAGGCAGAAGTGCCAGCATTTTTATGACTTGGGGATTTACATAGTGTCGCTTCTGCCAACTCTGTCCAGGAGGTCATAGAAGTCTATCTACTGGAGGGGAGGGGACATAGACCTCCCATCATTCAATGGGAGGCATGCCAAGGTCACACAGGGGAACAGGCTACAGCGTGACTGCTATCTTTGGGGGGAAAAAAGCCATCTTACCACAGCCAAGGTAAGAGAATAAATAAAGCGACTTACAAAGTAATCACAGAAAAGCCAGGTGGCAGCCCAGGAGAGACAGGCAGACCCCAGGACAGAGAGAGGCTCGTGCGTGTGGGAACCCCACGGACGCTGCAGGGGTGTCGGCAACCAGCGGGAATGGGGGGGGGGGGGCTGATCTGTAAACCGCTCGAGGACCAGTGAGTGGGAAATCACATGACATCCTTGGTCATAACTCGCCGGTGGGATAAAGACCTGAGCATAGACAGCAAACTGTTACGACTTTTAGAAGGATGTGGAGAAAGAACACAGCCCTCTGGGATGGCTACCAAAAAAAAAAGAGAGAGAGAAAAAAAAAAAACGGACCGTAACAGGTGCTGGTGAGGATGGGGAGGAACGGGAAGCTTGTGCTCTGCCGGTGGGGATGCAAAATGGTCCAGTCGCTGTGGAAAACAGCACGGCAGCTCCCCCAAAAAAGGAACGTGACATTCCCGTACGATCTGGCAGTTTCCCCCCCCCCCGGTGTGCCTGAGGTAACAGAGGCGGGGTCTCAAGGACATGTCCGTGCACCGATGTGCACGGCAGCATCACGCACAACAGCCAACGGCAGAGGCAGCCTGGGGTCCACGGATGGGCGAAAGGCTGAGCAACGTGCAGAATATACTGACATGGAGCTTTAGTCAGCCTCCAGGAGCAAGGAGAGTCGAACCCCAAGGACACTGCCACGAGAAGAGAGCCAGACACCACAGGATGGGTTCCGGGTGATTCCACTCCCGTGAGGTCCCCAGAGCAGTCACATTCACAGAGACAGAAAGCAGACAGTGGTCTTAAGGGTCAGGGGCGGGGGCCAGGGAGCTAGCGTTTCACGGGGACAGAGTTCAGTCGTGCGGGATGAAAAGGGTCCGGGGGTGGGTGGCGGTGGTGGATGCGCATCAGTGAGAATGTGCTTAACGCCACTGAACCATGCACTTGAAAATGGTTAAAATGGAAAAATTTCTGTTACGTGTATTTTATCACAATTTTAAAATACATATGCAGAACAATAATAACAGAACATTGTACAGTGATGATAATTGATTGGTTTTTTTTCAAAAAGAATATCTCTATTGTTCTTAGGGTAGGGGAAATTTTCCTATTTAAAATAAGAAAAAGCAAACACAAAGGAAATACTGCTCTGTGACAAAATTACCATTTTCTCTGTGACTCAAGAAGCTATAAGCACTGTCGGCACTGGTCCCGTGTTTCCACGAATCCCCCGGACCCTTCCCACCGCCGGAGCTGCTCTCGGCCCCCCTGCCTGGGGCGGCCGGCTACCTGCGCTCTCCCGTGGTCTCGTGTGGTGCACGCAGCCAGCGAGGGGCCCTGGCAGGAGCCGGAGGGCAGCAGGTGGCGGAGGCCACAGATTTATCCTGGATCCCCTTGCGGGGGTCCACGGAGAAGAGTGTGTGTGTCTAAGACCACAGCTCCTGTCAGGGGCTTTCCCCACCCAGCCGGCTGACTCCCACCCTGTAACTCTCCCTCTGCCCGCCCCCGAGGGCCTGGGGCACTGCGCTGTCCCAGGCTGGTTCCTCTGTGCCTCGACAGACAGTCCCTTTATCACACTCTCCTCAAATGCGTGACTTGAGAGTGGTGCTCTGGCTGTTAAAAGGGACAAAGCGGGGACCGGAAGCGTGTTTGTGGCTCATACAGACAGCGAATCTTCCACATGGCGGACAGAAGGGCAGAGTGGATACAGGAGATTGCACAAAGCGGAATAGGGGGTGGTGAACCTGTGAGGTCACCTGCCTTCCGTGGTGGGCAGGCTGGTGGCCCCCGAAGATGTTCGCGCCCCAATCCGCAGACCCCGCGAATGCGTCCCCTGACATGGCAAAAGGACTTCGCGGATATGACAAAGTTAAGGACCTTGAGCGGGAAGCTGAGCCTGGGTTTCATCACAAGGTCCTCGTAAGAGGAAGACAGGAGGGGCGGAGGGACAGGAAGATGCCACGCTGCTGGCTTCGAAGAGGGAGGAGGGGCCGCTAGCCAAGGAGCACAGGCGTCTAGCAGCTGGAAGAGGGGAAAAAGGCTTCTCTCCTGGCTCCTCCAGAAGGCGTGCCGCCCAGCCACCTCGGCTGCAGCCCAGCGAGACCCTCGTCTGAACTCTGACCCCCGGAACTCGCCCAGTGGGGGCAGGATCCTAAGAGACACCTCCCTGGAGACCCCCTCCAGGTGTGGGCCCCCCAGTCTGGCTGAGGGCCAGCCTGTCACTAGCTTTAACTAGCAGAAGCGACATCTGAGGATCTGGGTCTAGGCCTGAGGGAGGCCTCACTGCTTTCACTTTCATGCTTTTGGGGGTCTGGAGCCTCCCGCCCTGTAAGTGCCAGGATGCCCTGAGGAGGAGGAAAGAAGTCCAGCCCTCCCTGGTCCCCTGAGCTGCTTCCTGGCCCTGCAAGGCCCTAAGGGGACCAGAGACGGGCTGCCCGGCTGGACCCAGCCAACCCCCAGAACTGGAGAAATAATAAAAGCGTTTATTCTGAGCACTATGTTCTGGGTGCCCTGCCACACAACATTAGACAAGGAGAATACTGGATGGGGTCCCGATGGAGCACAGGGAGGTCCCCCAAAAGACAAAGCATCCTAATGATCTGCGGCGGGGATGCATCACAGAGCAGTGGACCCCTTACTGCGGAATGAACGAGCCGGATGTATGCGTCTCACCGGGACAAACCTCTGAATCAGGGTGACTCCACCTATGAAACAACCAGGAGAGTCCCCCCCCCCTCCGCCCCCAGACAAAGACACAGGTGGTCAACAGAGTGGGGAGGCGGGGTAGGGGTGGGGGTGGGGAGTTGAGGTCTCCTTTGGGGCGACGAAAGTGTTTTGGAACCAGATGGAGATGGAGCTGGTGGCTGCACAGCCCTGTGCGCGCACTAAACGCCACCCGAGTGCACCCCGCGAAATGGTTAATTGCATGTTTTACGAAATTTACCGCAACGAGAGAGAATTACGTGGAGAGGGGAAAGCGAGTTGCGGAAAGATGCGGACGCAACGCAAAGTGCGCAAATGACATAAAATCCGTTTATGGGCTTGCACACACCGACCCAGGGAAAACGCAGGAGCAGACGCGGGGGGGGGGG
>CM053509.1:1774285-1832965 GCA_028627145.1 Eidolon dupreanum | reverse complement strand
AATTATATCAGACTTCTTTTCAGAAAAGCAGAAAGAAGAGAATGGAGTGAAATATTGAAAGTGCTGAAAGAAAAACCCCACCAACCCAGAATTCTAAAACCAGAAAATATATCCCTTAAAAGCAAAGGAGAAATAAATCCTTTCTCAGACAAATAAAAAGTAAAGGAATTCATCACCACCAGACCTGCCTTGCAAGAAATGTTAAAAGAAGTTCTTCAAGAAGGAAAACTCAATTAATGCAATCCACATCAACAGATTAAATAAGAAAATTCATATAACCATGTCAATTAATGCAGAAAAAGCATTTGACAAAATCCAATATTCATGATTTTTAAAAAATTATCAACAAACTAGGAACAAAGGGGAAATTCCTCAACTTGACAAAGAACATCTACAAAAAAAAAAAGAAAATCTTAGTTAACATCGGACTTAATAGTAAGAAATTAGACACTCTCTCTCTAAGATTGGAAACAAGGCAACATGTCCCCTTTCAACATTCTTATCCAACATCATACCAGAAGTTCTAGCTACTGTACTAAGAAAAGGAAATAAAAAAATATGCAAATTGTGAAGGAAAAAATAAAACTGTCTTTGTTCACAGTTGACATTATTATCTATAAAGAAAATCCCAAAGACACACACACACACACACACACAGACACACACACCTGGAACTATAAGCAAATGTAGCAAGGTCATAGAATATGATTTTAATATACAAAATCATTTGCTTTCCTCTGAGCCAGCAATGAGCAATTGAAATTTGAAATTAAAAACACAGTATCCTTTAAAATAGTACCAAAAATTAAATACTTAGTTATAAACCTAACAAAATATATTCAGGATCTAGATGTAGCAAATTACAAAACTCTGATAGAAAAAATCAAGTAATTTCTAAGTAAATAGCAGGGTATTCTGTGTGAAAGGACTGAAAGACTGAATTTTGAGCTGTTAATTCTTCCCGACTTCATAGATTTGACACAATCCAAAGCAAAATCTCAGCAAGCTATTTTGTAGATACCGACAAAATGATTCCAAAGTTTATACAAAAAGAGAAATGACCCAGAAGAGCCACAGCAAGATTGAAGAAGAAGATCGAAGTTGGAAGACTGACATTTCCTGACATCGAGACGTTTTATGAAGCTACAGTGATCAGGACAGCCTGGTATTGGTGAAAACAAGACAAAGAGACCAACAAAATAAGACAGAAGCCCAGAAATAGACTCACACAAATATAGTCAACCGATCTTTCAGAGGAACAGGCAAGTCAATGGAGAAAGTATAGTCTTTGATCAAATGGTGTTGGAAAAACTGGGCATTCATGCAACAAAAGGGAATCTAGACACAGACTTTACACTTTTCACAAAAAACTCACTCAAATGAACTATAAATCTAAATATAAAAGGCAAAACTATAAAACTGCAGGAAGAATACACATCAGAAAATCTAGGTGATGTTAAGTTTCACAATGAGTTTTTAGATATGAGACTGCAAGTATAATCTACTAAAGAAAAAATTGATAAGTTGGACTTTCCAAAATTAAAAACTTATTCTCTGCAAATGACACTGCTAAGAGGAGGGAAACACAAGCCACGGGCTGGGAAGAAATAGTCACAAAATATTTGTAATAAAGGACTGGCATCCAAAATATACAAAAAACTCTTAAAACTCAACAATAAGAAAATCCAGTTTTATAATGGACAAAACATATGAACAGACATCTCACCAAAGAATACACACAGATGGAAAATAGGCATATGGAAAAACGCTCAAAATCTTTTGTTATTAGGGAATTACAAATCAAAACAATGAGATACTACTACACACCTACTAGAATGACTAAAGTATAAAAGCAGGCGATGCCAAAAGCTGGTGAGGCTGCAGAGAAACAGAAACTCCCATTCACTGCTTACGGAAGTGCAAAATGGCACGGCCAGAGACAACATGGAAGTTTGCTGCAAATCTAAACGTAGTTTGCCACATGATGCAACAACTGATATGAAATTTTATGCCTCCACAAAAATCTGTATACAAATGCTTATACTAGCGTTATTCATAATCGGCTAAAGCTGGCAGCAGCCAAGATGCCCATCAATAGTTGAATGGATAAGTAATTCCGCACAGCGGAATATTAGTCGACAATAAAAAGAAATTTGTTATTGAGCCATGAAGACGTAGAGAAACTTAAATGCGTCCATCTAAGTGAAAAGAGCCAGTCTGAAAAGGCTACATACTATATGATTCCAACTACATGACATTCTGGAAAAGCCAAAACTATGGCCAATAAAAAGATCAGTGGTTGCCAGGGAGATGGGGGCGGGCAAGACAGAGCACAGGAGCAGTAAAACTGTTCAGAATGATACTGCCATGGTGGATACATGACAATGATGCATTTGTCAAAACCCATAGAACTTTATGGCACAAGGAAGAAAACATAACATATGCACATTTTAAAAATCATTTAGGAGGTCGGGGGATCCCAGAAAGAAAGAAAGATGGTAACGAGAGCCTCTGACTGTATTACGCATGCATGGAACAACCTCACTGGAGGGGCTGGGGGAAAAGATGCTGACCCAAGTAATTTCAGAAATGAGCGGCGTCTGTAAGACTCAGATAAAAGGAGCTACACGTAAACACTGCCCTGGGTTGATGGCTGTTTCGCATGGTGGGGCCGGTATTTAACTCTGATGGTGCTGGATGTGTACACTAGAACTGAACGGTTCAGTAAATGCATGGTGGCTGGTGGAACTCAGGTGTCTCACTGTTGGAGGGGAGATTGCAGATAAGCAAGGGGAGGGAGCTAGAACGATCCACATGGTGATGGATTAGAGCTGGAGATGTCGGCACGGGCTCATGTTTAATTTAGCACAGACGCAGATGGTTACACATAGAAGCACTTACAGGTGTGTGTGTATACGCAGGTTCCTATACGCATATGTTTCCCCTTGTTCCGTCAGCTGAGATGACCTAGAAGCCAAAACACCCAGTAGCAATGAGCCCTGCCAGTACGCAGATCTTGGGTTTTCATCCTATTATCCAGCAAAAGGAACCAGGGCTCCTGGGAGAAATGACTGATTCCGGGGCGGGGGCAGGGAGTATACAGAATGAGCCTGAAGCTTCTTGTGTGTCATAAAGTAAGGAAGCAAAAAAACCTCACAGTTTGAGCGGCAAAAGAAATTACTACTGGATTATAATCCAAAGGATAAAATAAATCTTCATGAGTCCATTCTGATATAAATGATCGAATAAATAAATATAGGAAATGAGACAAAACTCCCTTACAGAAGAATTTCAAATAATTTATATAGATAGTTTGCCCTCAAAGAGGGAGACATAACTCTCCACTCCTTATGTGTAGGCTGCATAGTGACATCCTTCTAAACAACATGGTATGGAAAGGGGGGAGGGTAGCTTTATAGTGAAGAAATCTGATGAAGACCTCAGCCAGGTGATCAAGGTCAACAGTGATAAGTCATGCGATACCATATACCTTTTTTTCCCCCAAATTCTACCGCTAGTCTCTTCGGAGAAGAGAACTTCTCAGCCCTATAATCTGGTGCTCATTGTTATGTGGATTGTGGCAGGGTTTTTGCCTTGTTTTGTTTGTTTTGTTTTATTTTGTTTTGTTTTGCTTTGTTTTGTTTCTGTCTCTTTAGGGAAGCCTAGTCCATTGTGTGAGGACTGGTGACAATGGCACTTTATCACCGGCTTTCTTCCCAAAACCCATGACTCCAGCATCATCCTCAGAAAATGTCGGACAAACCCCAGCTGAGGAACATTCTACACAATATCTGACCTGTGCCCCTCACAAGTAACAAGGCCATCAAAAACAAGGAAAATCTGAGAAACCTTCACTGCCAAGAGAGCCTAAGGACGTGTGAAAAGTAGGTGCGATAGGATACTGGGACAGAAAAACATTTTGGGTAAAAATTACTGAAGTCTGAACAGTAGTCATTAGTTAATAATGTACCAATATTGGTTCATTAACCATAACAGAATGAAAGAGGAAAGAGTCAGTAACTTCGAAAGCGATGAATAGAAATTATCCAATCTGAAGAACAGAGAGATAGAATTGAAAAGAAATTAACAGAAATTAATTCAGTGACCTATGGGGTAATAGCAAAAGGCCCACCATACATGTAATTGGAGTCACAGGAAGAGAAGGAAGAGAAAATGGAGAAGAATAAATATTTAAAGAAATGATACCCAAGATTTTCCAAAAATGGAGAAGGGCAAAAATTTAAGGATTCAAGAAGCTTAGCAGACCCCAAGTAGGATGAAGGAAAAAAGTGCCTAATCACACAGTAGTCAACTTGCTGAAAACCAAAAATAAAGAAGTCACAAAAGCAGCCAGAGGAAACTACAACTACGCATAGTAGGACAACAATTCAAAAGACCACTGGTCTCTCATCAGAAGTGATCAGAAGGAGATGACAGTAGAATCACATCTTGAAAACACCGAAAGAAAAAAACTGTCAACTCAAAACTCTATATTCAAAGAAGACATCCTTCTAGAATGAAGGTGAAATAACATTTTCAGGTCAAAGAAAGAAAGAGAATTCATATCCAGTACACTTGCACTGCAAGAAATCCTAAAACTTTATTGACAGTAGACAAGATATGGAGACATCCTGGGTGTCCATCAATGGATGAATGGGTAAAGAAGAGGTGGTGCATATATACAATGGAATATTACTCAGCCATAAAAAAGAATGAAATTTTGCCATCAGCAGCAACATGGATGGACCTAGAGGGTCCTAAGCTGAGTGAAGTAAGTCAGACAAAGACAAATGCTATATGATTTCACTTGCATGTGGAATCTAAAAAACAAACAAACAAACAAACAAATAAACAAAAACAGAAATGAACTCATAGAAACAGAGAACATTTTGATGTTTGCCAACTGAGAGTGGGGTTGATGGGGTGGGCAGAAAAGGGAAAGGAATTAAGAAGTACAAATTAGGAGTTACAAAATAGTCCCAGAGACATAAAGTACAACTTAGGGAATGTAGTCAGTAGTGCTATAATAACTCTGTATAATGCCAGGTGGGCACTAGATTTATCGGGGTGATCACTTCGTAAGTTATAGAAATGTCTAATCACTATGTTGTACACCTGAAACTAATATAATATTGGTATGCCGACTGTAATTAAAATTTTTTTAATTTTTTTTTTAAAGAATTTTTTTTAATTCTGAAGGAAGTTTCTTTGGCTGAGAGGAAATGATACCTGATGGAAACTCAGCTCTCCTGGAAGAAATAAAGAACCTCAAAAATGATATATGTCTGGTAAAATGTTTTTAAATTTCCTCTTATTTCTTAAAAGTAGATAAGAATTTTTAAAGCAAACCCCGTTTTCTGGTGTCTTTATATTGCGTGTCAATATATTAAATTTAACAACTATAACATAAAGAATGGGAAAGCGTAACAAGTGGATTCATGTGGTTGCAAGATTTCTACACTGTACATGAAATGGTAAAATGTTTATTCTAAGTAGACTGTCAAAAGTTAAGAATGTCTATTTTAATCCCTAGAACTACTAAAATTTTTTAAGTGAAAGAAGATATAACTAAAAATACCAATAGATAAAATAAAACTCTAAACAATATTTAAATCATCCAAAAGGAGACATAAAAGAGAATCCAAGGAAACAAAAACAAAATGGACAATCAGAAAACAAATAACAAAATGAGAGACATAAGTGGACTAAACACTACAAGGAGAGGCAGAGACTGTTGGAATGAGTACAAAGTAAGAACCAACTAAGCCTTTAGCAAGTGATATTCTTTCAGCGTAAAGACAGAGTGGTAGAAAGTGGAGGTAAATAGAGTGAGAGAAAGAAACAACAATTATAAGAATGTTGGAGTCATTATATTAACGTCAGATAAAGGAAACATCAAGACCAAGGGTTTTACTAGAGATAATTATAAATTTATTAGGAAGACATAAAAAACGTTAGTGTGTACTCACATAATAAAACTTTAAAACATGAAGAAAAATTAATAGAATTAAAAAGAGAAATAAACAAGTCTTTAATCATCACTAGAGACTTCTCTCTCTCAGCAATTGATAAAACAATAAAAAAAATATGATCAGACATAAATGGCATAGATGATCTGAACAATAACCATCAACCAACTTGACCTAATTGATATTTATGGGCTACCCCATCTGACAGCTACAGAGTCTACATTCTTTTCAAGGGCCTTCACCAAGACAGACCATATGCTGAGCTACAAAACAATGTTTAATAAATTTAAAAGGAATGAAATCAGACAGAGTATATCTGACAACAAAAAAATTAAATCCAACAATAATACAATATCTAGGAAACCCCATATATTTTGGAATTCAACAATACATTTCTAAATAACCAGATCAAAGAAATCACTAGAACTGATTTTCATTATGAATAATAATGAAAATACATGATACAATCTATGGGATGCAGTTAAAACAGTGGTCAAAGGCAAATCTATAGCTTTCAGTGCTTATAAAGAAAAGAAGAAAAATGTAAAGTCAGTGACTTAAGGATACCCTTTAAGAAGCTAAAACAGAAGAGCAAAGTAAAGTGAAGTGGAAAGCAATAATAAAGAGCATAAATCAACAAAATATAAAACTAGAGAGAAAATTATCAGTCAAAAGTTGGTTCTTTGATAAAAGAAACATAATTGATAAAACTGTAGCAAGACCAATCATAAAAAAGAGACAGAACACACATTACCACATTACCAGCACCAGAAATTATAGAAATTTTCACGACAGACCCTGCAGATAATTTTATACCAACAAATTCAACAACTTAAGGGAAAATGGACAAAATCCTTAAAAAATGCAACTTACCAAAACTAACACAAGATGAAATAGAAAATTTAAATGCCCTATACTTACTAAAGAAAATGAATTTGCTACCAAAAATGTTTTCATAATAAAACTCTAGGCCCAGAAGTTTTTATTAGTGAATTATATAAAATATTGAAGGAAGAAAAATACCAAGTTTATATACACTCTTTCAAAAAATAGAGGATAAAAGGAATACTTCTTATTTTAAGGGCTAGCATAACATTAATACCAAACCCTGATATAGACATTGAAGAAAGAAAGAAAAGAAAAGAAAAGAAAAGAAAAGAAAAGAAAAGAAAAGAAAAGAAAGAAAGAAAGAAAGAAAGAAAGAAAGAAAGAAAGAAAGAAAGAAAGAAAGAAAGGAGGGAGGGAGGGAGGGAGGGAGGGAGGGAGGAAGAGGAAGGAGGAAGGAAGGGAGGAGGAGAGAGAGAGACAGAGACAGAGACAGAGACAGAGAGAGAGGAAAGAAATTACAGACCAATATCTCTAATGAAAATATAAACACAAAAATTCTTAACAAGATGTTAGCCAATAGAATCCAACAGTATATTAAAAGGGCTTAGGAGATTTATCCCAGGAGTATAGGCTGTTTTAACCCTCTGAAAACCAATGTAATTTACTATATTAAAAGAAGAAAGGAGAAAGTTTAAAACACGATCAATTCAAAACCCACACCTGATAGCACTCTCAGCAAACCAAGAATAAGGGGAATCTTCCTAGATCGGCTCTGAGAAAAGCCCACACTGACACTACACTGAATGCTGAGACAGGGACACTTCTGTCCCAAGACTGAGAACAAGGCAGGACGTCCAATCTCACCGCTTCTATTCAGCTTTATGCTGGGGGTCCCGGCATTGTCATCAGGAAAGAAAAACGAAATAATAGGCCTAAAGATCGGCGAGGAAGAAGTAAGACCGTCTAACTGGCAGGCGCCGTGGTCCTTCACGAAACGCGACGTTGGCTCTGGGCAGCTGGAGCAGGAGCATGTGGAGGGCTGAGACCCTGGAGCTTGGTCCAGGCAGGAAACGTGGGGGCAAAATAAACAAGCAGGGCCAGGCAGTCAGACTCCTTGACCATAATGGGGCAGGGGGAGCCCCAGGCCCTTCTGTCCCCTCCCTCAAGAGAACAGATCAGGGGACATATAGAGAGAAAAGGACAGAAGGACAGAGCCTGGGGGAGAGGGGTGCACCTCTGCTTCAGAGTTCCATGCACCGCAGCAATGGGACCACCCACGCAGGGACCCATGGGCATCAGACTGCCGGGTGAAGGGAGAAGCACTTCCTGAGGCCCGCAGAAGACACGGTGCGCCTAGAGGTGGCTCCGGTGCGCCTAGAGGTGGCTCCGGGAGGGCTAGTTCCCGACACCCCGAGCAGGCTGGAGGGTCAGCAGCTGGGCCACGGGCCTCCTCTGGGGCCAAGGTGGAGTGCGGGACAGGCCACGCCCAGAAAGAGCTGTTGATTTGAACCAAATGGCTCGGCGGTCCCACCCCGCCTCTGCGGGCGCAGCTGTTCCCGCGTGTGGCTGAGTGTCGTTGACTGCCCCTGTCCTCTCAACCCGGATGGCTGCAAATCAGAGGCAGATGCTGGGGCCGGTTTGGGGAGCTGGGACACACTTTCCAGGGAGCTGGAAACGGGGGCAGACCTGGCCTTGGGGTGTCTGAGGGACATGGGTCAGCCCCCAGGGGTTCAGAAGCAGAGAATCAGCTTCTGCGGGAGGTGAGAGCCAGGGTCTGGTAAACCTCATGGAGGGCACAGGCCCCCCAGGCCGTCCCCCCCACACACCTGGCCTTCCTCCCACGTAGCCACCCCTCCCCCTCTTCCTCCCACGATGATGCTTCCATCGCTCCCTCGGGGCCCCAGCAGCTTCCTCCAGATTTCTGAGCTACTTGGACCTACACATTCCTGGGATGATTCGAGCCACTGTGAGTCACAATTTGCATTGTTTGCGTCCAAGAGACTCCAGTGCCAGGGCTGGAGGTGGGGGACCGAGGGGGGTGCCTGGGGTCAGCTGCCCCCTAGACAGTGCGTCTAGCCCAGAAGTGCTGTCCTCATTTCTGCATAGGTCCAAGGGCCATGGACTCCCTGGAAGGAAGGGAGAGGCCGGGGCCTGTGAGCGGGAGAGGAGGGTGCCTGGGCGCCGAGGCCCCCCCGCCTGACGTGGGTGGGAGACCTCACTCCGGCGAAAGCGGCAACGACTGAATGTGCCGTCCACGTGCTCGGTGATGGGGACCCTCGGCCTTCGCCTGAGGAAACGGGGCAGGATGCAAAGGCCGGGCACCCACCAGTCCGACTCCGGGCCTGGCTCAGGCCAACAGCCCCCCCGCCCCCCACAACCCGAGGCCCCTGTGCACAGCAACGGGCTGCCCAGGACACCAGCTCTATGCCCCTTGGGCCCGGGGCCAGCCCTCCCCGCGGTTGGGGCCCCGTGTCCCTGGCCTGGGAGCTTCTGCTCCTTGCTCTGGAGAAGCTTCCGTCTCTCATCGCGAGGACGGCACCACGGGGCCAGCTGCCTGCCGGGCGCCCCGGCCCAGCCCGGCCACCCAGGTCCCCGCTTCCTCCCAGCCTGTCCTCCTCTCGGCAAATGGCACCACCTCCTTCTGCGCTTGGACCCAAACTTGGGAGTCGCCTTTTGTCTTTCACCCCAACATCCACCCCATCACATCCAAATTTTACCCCGAATCCAGCCAGTCCCCACCTGCACAGTCACCGCCCTGGGCTGAGCCACCACAGCCTGCTCCTCAGTGCCCAGAAGCACTCGGAAGTCCTAAGTGAAAACACGTGACTGCTCCAAGCCCTCCAGGGACACCCCAGCTTACCGCACAGTGCTCGCCCGGGGCCCCAGCAAGGGCAGCCTCTACCCCGCCCCCCCACCCCTCACCGCTTCCTTCCCCTCCCCCCCACCTCCTCCTGTTTCTCAAAGTCATCGCACGATGCCTCAGGGCCTTTGCACTTGCTGCTCCTGGCCTGGAGCGGTCTCCCGAGAAAGTCATGTGACTCTGGCCCCCCGAGTCATTTTATCTGAACGTCACCTCCTCAGCTCCTCTGGGACCTGCCTTCCCCTTCTCAAAGTCCCCTCCCCCAATTTTTTCCCAGACCATTTAGTCACACCCGCCACACTGTATTAGGCTATTATGTTTTTGTTCGCTGTCTGCCTCCCTCTCGAGGTTGGCAGCGCCTCGAGGTCAGGATCCGGAGCTGCGTCCTCGCTGCCGGAGGCCCGGTGCCCAGACGGGCTTGACGCCCAGCAGGGCAGAATGTATGTTCATCGACGGGATGAGCAATGAACGGCAAGTTCATTTGCTGCTCCTGGAACTTTCTTTCCCGTCCACGGTTTCCCTGGCTCACCATCAGGGACCGGAGGCTCCCACAGGGTGAGGGGTTCGTGCAAAGCCACACAGCTCAGACTCCACCCCTGAGTCTGTCGGGCTCCCCCTCCTCGCGGGGTTCAGGATTGGCTGCTCCCAGGGCCTGTGGGGTGGCAGGGAGACCCCCACCAGCGCTTTTCCAGGAAGCAGGACAGGCAGACGGAGGAGCCACAGGCCTGACGACTCACTGGGTGTGTGTGGGCCAGTCACTTCCCTGAGTCCCCCGTGTCCTCACCTGTCACACGTAGGTCCCTGCAAGGAAAACAAGACTAAGAAGAGCACGCGTCACTGCAGGGTCAAGGGCACGGGCTCTGATGTCAGGCTGCCCGGGGCAAATGCCGGACGCCCCCCCGCCGGCTGTGCGACCCTGGGCAAGTTACACAGCGGCTCTGTGCCTCCGTGTCCTCAGCATCAAATGGGGCGTAGCAGTTGCTACCTGCCTGGCAGGGCTGGCGGAGGAGCGAATGAATCCACACGTGAAAGCTCTGAGCACAGCGCCTCGCCACGGCGGCTCCGAAGCCCGTAGCGGCAGCGGCAGTGGTGTCAGGAGCGGTGGTAGTGACACTAGCAGCGGCCGTAACAGTAGCAGTAACAGTGGCAGTGACACTAGCAGCGGCCGTAACAGTAGCAGTAACAGTAGCAGTAACAGTAGCAGTAGCAGTAACAGTAGCAGTAGTAGTAGCAGTAGTAGCCGTCGTGTGGAGAGCTCATGGCTCCGTGTGGCAGGCGATGCCTGCCAATGACTCTTCGCTAGTTCTCACTAACTCTTCAAGACCCCCGCGAACGACCACCACAGAGATGTCGGCATGGCTGTGCCCCCCGTTTGTGCCCTGACCTGCTCCTGCACCCTCGTGATCACAGGAATTATTATCATTCATCACAGGGCTTGTCTCTTGAGGTTCAGAGTAGGAAGAGGGGGAGGAGGCATGGGGACTCACCCAGGGTTACACAGAGAATGCCAGTGGGGTTCAGGATCCGTCCACCTCGCGAGGGTCCCCTGACTCCTGCTCCAGCTAGCTCTGGCTTATCATACGCTCCGATAGCAGCCTAACCCTCACCTTGCGGATGAGCCGTCACACCTGTGGTCATTTAAGCTCTGCCTTCCCTGCAAGACTCTGTGCTGTTCAGGCAAAATTCCTCGCACCTGGCCACGAGTCGGAGCCGGTTCTCAGTAAAAAGTTATTGTGTAGATGAATAGATGGATGGACGGACAAATGGACAGACAGATGGACAGGTAGGTGGGTGGGCAGGCAGATGGATGGATGGATGGATGGATGGATGGATGGATGGATGGATGGATGGATGGATGGATGGATGGACAGGTGGGTGGATGGAAGAATGGATGGATAGATGAATGAGTGGATGAAAGGATGAGTGAGTGGGTAGGTGGATGGGTGGAAGGATGGACGGATGGATGGACAGGTAGATGGATGGATGGATGGATGGATGGATGGATGGAGGGAGGGATGGAGGGATGGATAGATGGACAGATGGGTGGGGTGGATGGATGAGTGGGTGCATGGGTAGATAGATAAGATGGATAAATGGATAGATGAGTGGATAAGTAGGTGGGTGAGTTAGCTGGATCCGTGGATCGGTGGGTGAACGCATGGGTGAGTAAGTGGGTGGGTGGGTAAGTTCCTGGGTGAACGAGCGGACGGTGGGCGGGAATGCAGGCGGGGAAGCGGAAAGGTGGACTCCGGAGGCGGTGCTCTCGCTGTGCGGTCTCACTGGGTCTCCCCCCATCATCTGAAACACGAAGAGGCTTCACCGTCCCCTGAGATCTCAAAGAGACTCTGCTCTTAGGAGCCGAATGTACTTCACCTCAGTGGGCCTCGGCATCTCCACGCGTGCAACAGCGAGAACACGGCCAGCCGTTCCACACGGCCGCGTCCCCGGGGTGATCTGCAGAAGGGGCGAGTTCAGCAGCGCCTTGGAAAGGGTAAGCGCTGCAAAGAGCTTGTCAGGGGATAATGTGAGCGCTGGCACGGCGCCCTGGGTGCCGCGGGGAGCCGGGCCTGCCCTGGGAGCATGCCGGGCGTGCCCCGCTGTCAGGGACCCTGGCAGAGGCAGCCAGCAGCCTCCAAGGCACTCATGCTCTCTGATCCAGTAATTCCACCTCTAGGAACGGACCCGAGGCGGGTGATCAGGGGCCCCCGCAGAGGCGTTCGCATGGGACGGCCATCGAACGGCCGTCGGCAAGCAGGAGGGCCCCGACAGCGATGGAGTTCGGGCCTAGCAGGGCAGTTTGAAGGGGACTGGATGACATGGGAACATGCTTGAAATAAGACAAGAGTCAAAAAAAAAAAAAAAAAACAAGATAGGAAACCGCGTATGGAGGAAGATCTCACGCCTACTGGCGTGTAAGAGTCTCTTTTTGAGTGTGTGTGCGGAACAGGTCCTGGATGGACGCACACGCAAACTCCTGGTCACGGGGGTGGGGCCTTCTCGTGCTTATCCAAATGACCCACGCGGGGTACAAACCAGAAGCCTGGCCCTGGGCGGGCCTTGATCTCTGACCTTTTCCTGGGGGCCAAGCAGAGAAGCCCCTGCCCTGCCCTCCCAGAAGGGGGGGCGGTCCAAGGTCAGCGGAGCAGGGGAGAGAGATGGCACACCCTCCAAGCCCTCTAAATGGAGGCCTCGCCCTTCAAACGACAGGGTGGGTGAAGGCCCAGGCCCTCTGCGTGCCTCTAGGGATGGGATTATGGAGGCTTGCTCACTTGCCTGCTTTGCTGTCTTGATTTGCTTTCAACCTTCCAAGTTTTCTGTAAAGAGCAAATACGACTTTGCTGATGGGGAGAAGTAAATCCATGGGAAGCCAGCCAGGGGCGGCGGCTGGCTCCGGATTTGTCCAGACCCCCGTGGCCCTCCGCTTGCCTGCGAGGGGCCTGCTCCAACCTGCACTGCGACAGCAGCAGCAGCCAACGGGGAGTGTGGAGCCGGCTCCCAGCTCTGCTCCCGAGGGTCCTGGAGTCCCTTTCACCAAAACTTACCTTCCCCATGGGTATAGTGAGGAGCCTCACAAGTGTGGGCACAAAGGGGCCACACGCTAAACCTGACAAGCTCGGGGGAGGCCCGCACGGTGGCCTGACACACTCAGAGACAGGAAGTAACCACGCAGGGTGGTCTGAATGTAAAAATCCACGCAGGTCACAGCGGGTAGTCACGTCCTAGGCCTGTAGCCTCCTTGGCGAAGAACAGCATTCTACCTTAAGTGAGCCTGGCCGTTGTCTTTGTGCACCTAAGATCACATACCTTAGAAATGTCGCCGTGAGTGCCTTGTCCAGCCCCCTCAGGGCACACCCATGCACAGAGCACGAGACCATGAACTCTCGTTGTTATCTTTTTCCCCGGAATACCATCTCTGTGGACTGCAAATGTTAATTATTACCTATCCCACACCCACCAATGTAAGAGAAGTGTGTGTCCCTCGTCTTATTTGTTATCCAGTCTGCTTTCCGAAGCCCCCCTGATCTACCACCTGTGGATGTCACGAACCCCCTTACGTCCCCTCCTTTGATTCTAACGTGTAAAATAAGCTGCAGAACTGCCATTGTCCGGAGCATTTCCTCAATCCGTTGAGATTTTGCTTCCTGGCGATTGTCATCAGTTCGGCTTAAATAAACTCATAAAAATTCTCTGCAGGTCTGGACGTTTCTTACGTGACGTTGACTTGTGTAGTCGGCAGGACTCCAAAGAAGCCCCCCAGGACCCCTGCGAACCCGGACGTGCTGCCAGGTGCCAGCCGGGCCCACTGAGCCCCACCGGCTCGCCGCTTTGCAGCGGGTGAACTTGGGGGAGTTTTTCTTGGAATTCCAGACCCCGTGGTTACGGCAGGAGGCCCCGACTTACTCGAGCTGCTCTGAAAAAAAAAAATTCTCAAGGTGACACTAAAGGTCAAGGGCTGAGATCACCCAGAGACAGGAGGAAAAAAAATAGGTAGCTGTTTTTTAACGTTGGCTTTTTAACTGGAATTGCTTACTGAGAGTCTGAACACAACCTTTTGCCGGATAAATGAGAGTCTAGATGCAGGTCAGCTTCAAAGACAAGGGGCATTTACTCTCTCCGGCTCAAATTTTGGGTATTCTTAGCTGACTCAGCATCTACGTGGAAGTGTTTGAGGGGACCCCTGAAGACAAGCACAGCCCCATGGGGAATTTCATCACGACCATCATTAAATAATTGACTTCCGGGGACGCTCACACGAAGGCTGGTTCCCTAGTGCCCCGAGTCCTCACGGTTGTATCAGACAGCTGGGGAGAGAAACAATCACAGAAGAAGGTTGGAGTGACTGGGGAGGTCACCCAGAGGGAGCACACTTCAACCCACCACACTGTGTCCCTAGGAATTGGTTCAGACTCCGCAGATCTCAAAAGAGAACTAAAATTAACCTGGGAAATCGCGCCTGCAAGGCCGACGGCCCCCAGCCCCCAGCCCCTCGCACCCTCCCGCCGATGTGCGACGCGGAGGGAGTCCGTACCTACAAGGACGTGCAGAAGTGGGAAGGTCGAACTGGAAGCGACAGCAACGGAAAATGGCCAAAATGGAGCTCTTTTGACACCTAAATTAATTTTTTTTTATTTTTGCACACACAGTTAGAAAAAGCCAGCTCTAAAATCAAAGGGAATGAATGGGAGGCTGACGTTGATTGGCAAGTGGAAGCCTCTGGAGCGAGCACAAGATGCCACCTCCGGAACCTTAGCGAGGGGATTCGAGGGGCCGTGGGAGAGGGGAAGGCTTCCGAAGCCGCCAGCGCCCACTTCCCCCTCCCCCCAGCTGCCCGCTGTCCCTGTGCTCCTCCAGACTCACTGTCCCTTCCCCCCACCCCTTCCCTCTCTCTGCACCCCCTACTTGCTTCGGGGACGCTCAGGACAGAAAGCCGGACCAGGACAGACCAGGATAGAAAAATCCAGAAACTCTGGCAGCTCCCTTTGGAGGAAAGCCAGTCTCGGGACAAGGAGAAGCAGCTGTAACCCACTCCCCTTGGCGTAGGGCAGCTCTGAGGACTGTAACCAACCATCCCGGTCTCCAGGACCCTGCGGGGGCTCACCCAGGAATCTGAGCGCTCAGAATACGTGATCCTGACTATTCTGCCCTATTCGAATTAAAACACCTGCTGGTTTCCGAGGGCAAAGCCGCGGAAGCACCAGATGAGGTTGGCCGGGGACTCCAGGAAGAGTCTGTTTATTGTAGACAGTCAGGTCACCTTAGGAAGGATTGTAGGAAACGGAAATGGGCTTTAGAAAAAGAAAGGAACAGTAGCAAACACAGGCCCACTCCGAGGACTCTGTGAGGGCCTTTCCCCTTCTCCTGACTAATACTGTAGGTCAGCGGTCCCCAACCTTTGTGGCACCAGGGACCGGCGCTCCTATGAGAATCTAATGCCTGGTGCTCCGAGGAGGAGCTGAGGCGGTGACGCCAGCCCTGGGGAGCGGCTGCAGACACAGGTGAAGCTTCACTCGCCCACCTTCTGCCGTGAAGCCCGGTTCCTAACAGGCCATGGGCCAGGACTGGTCCGTGGCCCCAGGGTTTGGGGACCTCTGCTTTAGGAGACATTAAAATGACCATAACAAGGGAAACTACAGAAGCCCTTGTAGATTCTGCGGCTACTCTATCTGTTCCTGACCCCGCCCAATCAAGGCGCCCCCTCCCTGGAACCAGGCAGGCGTCTGCACGGACGGTGGGGACAGCTCGTCAACCGGTGTCTGTTTTTAAGTCAGAGCCTGTTCTCTTCCAGCCAGGGTACATTACAGGCCACAAACGTCTTGACTAGTCAGATCTTCCCCGATTTCCCTGATAGGGCGAGACTTTCCCGAAACCAATGATGCCCAGAGATCCTTCTCCCAGAGGGTGAAACGTATTTAGAACTAAAGGAATTGGACACGGAACCAATTGGGAAAATAATGATTTTAAAGGAATCTCCACAAGAAGAAACTCATCTTGAGACTAAACGTTCGTTCCAGGATGTCCCAACGCAGCTTTGGGCCTTTTCCAGGACAGATATTGGCAAGACGGTCAGCCATTCCTATTAAAACAACTATTGGCAATGCTTTGCCTCTATCTACTATTTGCCGATATCCTTTAAGACCTGATACACTAGCTGGAATTAAGCTCATTATACAAGATCATTTAAAGGGGAGCTTCTAATTCCACGTCCGAGCCCCTGTAATTCTCCTGTCCTTCCAGTAGAAGCCTGATGGGAAAGGATGGGGAATTGCACAGAATCTCAGAGCTATACCAAAAAACATCCTGGAGTTCCAGATCCACACGCCCTGTTATCAGCCACTCCTGTGGCCTGCCAATATTTTTCAATGATAGATTTATGTAGCACCTTTTTCAGCATTCTTGTTAAAAAAAATTAAAATTAAAAAGACAGGAAATGTCTCTTTGCTTCCACCTTGGAAGATGGCCGCTTACGTGGACGGTGACACTCCGGGGGTCTGCGGAGCATCCCACCTACGTCTGTTCGAGACTAAAGGCTGATCTGGATGGTGTTGAATTTGCCAGAGATCCCGCTCTAATCTAGTGTGTGGATGGTTCACCTTTGTGCTCCATGACTCATCAGACTCCCAAGAGGGCCCAATGTACCTGTGACAACAGCTAGCCATAAAGGGACAGAAGGACAAGCTTCGACTCTCTTTTACCCTGAGTGGAATGCCTTGGCCATCTAATATCTAAAGACGGGCCACTAATTAACCCAGAAAGACTCAGAGGAATCTTATCCTTTCCTTTTCCAAAAACAAGCAAACAAAAACCAGCTTGGAGGGTTCCAGGGTCTGACTGAATACTGTCACAACTGGGTTCCAAATTTCCATTAATGTCCCAGAGTTTATAAGCCTTATTACAATCAGATCGACCCAGTCCAGTTCGACAAACCCAAAGGGAAATGAGAGGAAAGAGCTCTGGAGGCAGGACTGTCGGAAGCTCCCGCGCTGGACGCCTTACTCATAAACTTTCCTCCTTTTTCCACATGGAAATGAAGGGAATGTATCAGGAGTTTTAACTCAGACACACAGAGGTCATCTTAGACCCACTGGGTGACAGAGTCAGAAGCTGGGCTCCACCTGGGCTCCCCTTAACTTACGTCCCCCCTTCTGCTGCCTCTCCCCTGAACCCTGTCACACGGGACACTTCCGTCAGCCTCTGGCTTCCTAGTGAGCGCTCCTGGGCTCTGCGCCCTTGTGGCTGTAACTCCGGCCCGTGTCCCCCGGCAACGTGCTGCTTCTTTGCAGGACAAAGACACTGCGATCGTGTGTTGCTCACCGACCGCCTTCTGGCTCCTGGGAACGGCTTACGGGAGACCGCTGTCGATGACACTGACTGATCTGGTGTGTAGACGTAGCATAACTCGGGCGCACAGGGACACCGCCGAGCTGGGTGTGCAGTAACCTCCATGGTGGACACGATGAAGGTGTTTATTTACCTGAAGAAGATCTGCCCGACGAGCTGAATCAATTGCTCTAACTGGAGCTCGTCAAGGGCCAAAGCTCAGGTGGCTCCCATCCACACTGAGTCGCCATGTCTGGGAGTGGCTCACAGCTTTCGAACGTTCTGGAAGGAGCGAGGCTTCTCAACTCCCTCAGGGCAGCCCCCAAACGATGGAAAACACGCTGCAGAATTATCAGAGGTCACATAGCAGCCATTATCAAGAAAGCCACCATCATCAAAGCAAAAGGAACTCATTTAGCCAACACGGCAGCTGGGCGGGCAGTGACAAGCAGTCAGATTATCAATACCTGACAATGTTCGCCACCCCATGAAATCAACGGGACCCTCTGTCACAGTTCCAACGGACAGCTACAGAAGAGGAAGATGTGGCAACAGAAAGGGGGACGCTTTGACCAGATGGGCAGGGATGGCCCGGACCCAGCCAGAGACCAATCCCACCTGTCACGTCTGTCGCCGGCACTTGGGCAGGTGTGCGAGCCAGCCCTGGGGCCGGCAAAGCCGACTTGGGGGCGGAGGCAGCAGGACTGGGCCTTCGCCCGCTGCCCGCTCGGCGTGCGGAGCGGCTGCTCTGCCTGTCCGACGACATCCTGGACAGCCACCCCTCGGGCCCCGGAGCCGGCCCCCACTCCCTGTACGTCCATTCGAGGTTGGGTCATTAGATCTTATCCGAATGCCACCATCTCGAGGATACAAATATGCGTTAGTTGTGACTTGTATGTTTTCTCCCTGATTGAAGTAAATTATGATGGGGTAAATGTTCCCACTTGGGGAATTCCCTCCAAGTTTCATAGTGACCAAGGGACACATTTCACCGGGATGACACTGCGACCCATCTGCTCCACCTGGCCTACGGGACAGCGGCCTCTGCGTGAGCCGTGCGTACCAACCTCACGGCCACAGCTTGGCTCCGTGCGTCCTCAGGAGCTTCGGTCTCCCTCGGCCAAAAGCCCACCCTGCGGAGCTTCTCGGCCTGAGATCAGCTCCTCTGGCCGCCTGCAGGACACTGGTCACCTTGTGCACCTGGAGGAACAGCCCCACGAGGCAGCCTCACTGAAAGGAGACAGTTTGCATCGTCACCAGGGACTTGTCAGCCAGCTCAAAGACACTGATCGATCGGCAGCTGGTTCACGCCACAGTGTGCTCCTCGGAGACACACACCTCGAAGATGACGACTCAGGATCAGGAGATTCCGTCCACCGGAAGAGACAGCCATTAAAGATGCTCTCTAACCCTGGGAAGGGACCTTATCGGGTGTTACTAACTCATCCATGTGCAGACAGATCGAAAGGTGGTAACTCAAGAATTCGCACTTCTCATAAAAAAGGGACGCCTCACCACAAATGCACATCCACCCCCCTCCTCCCAATCCCCCCCAGTCTCGGACAGTCGCCTCCACCAACCGGACATCCTCAAGGATGAGCAGCTGCCGACATCGGGGACAGACAGCTGTCCCAAGACGTGGACCGAGAAGGGCTATGTATCTACGTAATTGATGTTGAGCTTAAAAGACCATTGACTGTCTTTACCTGTCTGCTAATAATGTTAGTTCGCCATAATAATAGTTATACTGGTTCTTTGGGCTTTTCTGTTCTTACATAGTCCCACTGTTAATAATTGCTGAAGGTGTATAAGATAACTCTTACATTATCAGTAATACTCTTTATGGCTTCTCTTCTGAAATTTAGAAGGAATGTTTTCACAGAAGGAAGGAAAGAGATGTGTGTGTTTGAGAGAAGTTAAAAGGAAGTAGTTTGTCCCAATAGTTGGTTATTCCGGAATGAGTAAGAGAAAAATGGAGAAGGACCCGAGAAGCTGTGGGAAAGGAATATTGAGAAAGGAATTTTGTGTATAATTGCTAGACCCCAATTACGACACGTGTGTACCTTTAACCCAGCAAGGACTCCCAGCTACATTAATTCAGATGAAAGCTGAAGTGACTATTAAAAAGAAATGTCCCTCTGTAACGGCTGCTGAGGCACAAGAAACTCACTTATGAAACTCTTACTGTCCTCCCAGCCTCTGGGAATTGTTAGATGGTAAGTGAAATTCACTCCATTGTATTCTTACAGCCTTGGCCCCAATTAAACCTTAAAGTTACAGTTCCCAATTGCACAACTAGCAGGAATCAGATTTATCATGAGTGACACTTGAGTACTTCCAACAGGAAATAGATGGGCCATACTAGTGTTATAATCGTCATCATCCTAATACTAGTAAATGGGAACCTATCTTACAGTGAGATCCTGAAAACCGAAGAGGGGTGTGGTGTGCCCTCAAACTCTAAGTGAATGTTATCCTAGATGCAAAATACAGAAAACTGAGACAGACAGCAAAACTTGGATCACGATAGCTTATAGGTGAGAAACGATCCAGAGTGTTTTTCTTTTTTTTATTAAAATGATTGGGGTGACATTGGTTAATAAAATCGAATAAGTTCAAGTGTACAATTCAACAATAAGTCATATATAGATTGCACTGTGTGTTCAGCACCCAAAGTTAAATTTTCTTTCATCACCAATTCTACCCCCTCTACCCCCCACCTACCTCCCCCTCCCCCTCCCCTCCGACAACCACTAATCCACTCTCTGTGTCCATGAGTCTCTGTTTACTTGTCATATTTGTTTGTTGCATTCAGTTTTATACCCCACATATGAGTGAGCTCATGGTTTTTCAACTTTTTATGCCTGACTTATTTCACTTAGCATGATTATCTCAAGATCCATCCATGTTGTCACAAACAGCAGTATTTCATTTTTCTTATGGCTGAGTAATATTCCATTGTGTATATGCACCACATCTCCTTGATCCAATCATCTACCGTAGGACACTTCAGTTGCTTCTATGTCCTGGCCACCGTGAATAATGCTGCTGTGAACGTCGGGGTGCATATATCTTTGCAGATAAATGTTTAAAATTTTTTGGTAAATACCCAGAAGACGGATGGCTGGGTCATATGGTAATTCTATTCTTAGTTTTTTGAGGAACTTCCATCCTGTTTTCAGAGTGTTTTTCTTTATGAAGGTCCATAAGACCTGACTGCCTCCTATTTACCTGCCTTTCCTGTTTGAGAAAAATTTGGCCTTGACATCCATCCAAGGTCACAGACTTGCCTCATCCCCAGTTGCCCCCCTTTCAGCAAGACAAATGACAACATGAGACTTCCTAGGAATGAGCCTTCTTAGCACCCTGGGACCACGTTATCCCACCAAGGTGCTGGTCATCAATGCATCCTTTGGGTTAATTTATGACCGAAAGAGGGAACTGCAGACGAGAAAGGGACGGGACAAGCTCAGGGGAGGCACCTGGCAGCCTTACAAACTCAGAGACAGAGAGTCATCCCGCAGGATGGTCTGAACATAAAAATTCCTAACAACAAGCAGGTCATGGTGGGCAGTCACGTCCGAGGCCGGTAGCTCCCTGGACGAAAGTCAATCATTACCTTAATGAGCCTGGGTCTTGTCTTTCTGCATCTAAGATAACATACCTCTGAAATGTCAGATAACGTATCTCCTTGAACAGACCCCTTTGGGGCACACCCACCAGCTCCAGAGCAGAAACCACAGACCCCTGGCTGCTATCTTGGTTGCAGAATGCCATCTGTAAGTGTCGTAAATGTTAATCATTACCTATCCCACACCCACCAATGTAAAGGAAGTATAGGACTCTTCTTCTTACTTTTTATCTACTCTCAGCCATGTCCCTGCCTTGCTTTCTGCCGCCCCCTTAATCTACCGCCTGTGGATGTCATGAACCCTCCTGACGTCTCCTCCTCTGATTCTAAAGAATAAAATAAGCTGCAGAACTGCCATTCTCTGGAGCATTTTCTCAATTCGCTGAGATTTTGTTTCCTGGCCATTGTCGTCAGTTCGGCTCAAATAAACTCATAAAAATTCTCTACAGGTTTGGAGTTTCTTACGTGGACGCAAGGCTTGGTGGATATTTTTGAAAGGAAACAGCGAAGATGGGGCCACGAACTGAGGGAGGCACCTCCTTGATGACGCTCACAGTCCTGCGGGGGCAGAAGCGGCCTGAGGGGGCGTCCAGGCGGCACGGGGAGAGGGGGCAGAGGAAGGGGGAGGGGAGGACCAGGAGGGGAGGGGGGGGCAATGGCTCCAGGCCTGCGGGACTCCGGGTAGCCAGGCAGCGATGGCTCCTGGGTCTGGGGTGGAGGGTGGGGGGCATCCTGTGAAAACCGGAGCAGAGGCTCGGGACGCACCCCCTCCCCTAAATGCCAGGGGCTGAAGAAGCAGGAGAGACAAAAGAGGGGGGATCGGAGCATAGTGGGTGCCCGAGTCTGTAATTAACACTCTGCTGTCTCTCAGTCTATGAGAAAATATATGGCATGTAATTGCCTTTGTATTTTGGACACTCGTTAGGAGAATAATAAATGTTATTATTTATTAATATAGTGATGAATCATTCGGTTTTTTAAAATTAAACGTTAAACCGCTCACAAATTTAATGTGAATTATCGGGCGGGGCGTTGAAGGGGAAGACTCCCCAGGGAAGGGCCGCGCGGCTTCTCCGCAGAAATGAGCCGCGTGGCCCTTTAATGAGGCGCGCGGGCTGGAGGCGGCGGGGTGACGCGAGGACACGGGCGGCTCGCGGGCACATCCTGCCCCCTGCCGGCCGCGCCGGGCGCCGCGTCGCGGCCGCGGCTGCCCGGGGGTCGCTCGCTCTGTCGGTCTTTCCAGAAGCCGCTCCTCCGCGCTGGGTGCCCCTTGTCTGGCTGGCAGCCCCCCGGGGCCCGCGTTACCAGTGGGGTGTTTGGTCCCCGAAATCCCTGCTCCCCTGGGGGGAAACGCGGCTGCGGCTGGCGGCAGGCTGGGGCGGGGCTCCGTGGGGGGCTCCCCGCACCGTGCACGACGCCCCTGGAAGAAGCCTTTATGCCACCCAGGAGCAGAGTGGAGCTCAGAGATGTCAAGGGACCGGCTGAGGTCGCACAGCCCGCCCCGCCGTGCGGGGCCCCCAAAAGCTCTTCGCTCCTCTCGCTGCTGCGTGGCCTCCACGCAGCTGGGCTCCCAGCGCCAGCCCCCCAAAGCGCTGTTCCGGGAACGTGAATAGGGCATAAATAGGGTCCGGGTATCACTTCCCAAGGGCAGACTGTGTGACAGGCACCCAGCCAGACGCCGCACGTGGTCACTTCAGTGGAGTGGGCACAGCCCCCTGCGCCCGCCTCACGGCGGGAAGACTGAGGCGCGGCAGGTGGCAGGGACACCCCTCTCGACAGCGAGGAGTCCGAGCCCCGAGCCCCAGCCTGGACCACTCCGAGGCCGCCTGGCTTCTTCCGGTTCCCAAAGCACAGGCGCGGGGTCGCGGCCGCGTCTTCGGGGGGCACCCGGTCCCCTTAATAACGCGTGATCTGCGAGAATGAAGGGTTCCGGGTCACGTCGGCAGGAAAGACTCCCAGAAGCCAAACTGCTGAAGCCAAAGGTTGGGACGGCTTTAGTTCGGGATGCATGTTGCTAAATTGCCTTTTAATTAATAAGTGTGCACCCAGTTACACAACTTTGGGGAGTACCTCCTGCCCCCCCCTCCCCACTTTGTCCTGCCCTTGCTTCCTGAGTCATCCCAGCCCAATATCATCCTCTGGTCCTTAAACACAGCTTTCCTCCGTGTGGTCTCTCCCCTGTGTCAACCTGCAGGACTCTGTAGATTTAGTGGGTGCCCTCCCTCACCCCCATCAGACTCTGCCTCCCCTCAGGTATCACAGCAACCGCCATTGAGCACTCACTATTCCCCAGGACTGGATCTGAGGCTTTCAGGCATTATCGGAGCATGTTACAGGGGAGGAGCCTACCACGTGGCCGGCGGTGATCCGGACCCAGAGCCCATGCCCCATCCACATGGGTGGGTCTCCCTGTGTGCCCAGACCTGGGCACAGCCCTTCAGACACGCTCAGCAAGTGTTTGTGGATGAATAAATGAATGAACACACATGAAGGCTATGCCCCTTAAGGGCACGTGGGGTTGGGCCAGGCCTGGGACCGGGAGCTGCTGTGTGCACCGAGCGAGTCACGGCTCCTCTGTGCCCTCGGATCCTCCACCCAAGTGATGAGGGGTGTGTGGAGAAGCCAGGACCGGCTGTGCCCAGGCCCTGAGGGCCAGCCCAGCCTCTCCCCACGTGGCCTTCTGTCCCTCCCCACCAGGAGCCCAGCCTCCCAGTCTGGTCTCCGGCAAGCCGTGCTTTAATATCTGGTTTGGGAAATAGTTTCTTCAGCCTGATAAGACTCTGTTCTCTGGCCCCTGCCCCGCGCCCCTCACCCCAGAATAGAGGAGACCCCCGGGATAGAGGAGGCCCCGCCACGTGAGCAGGTCTGACAGCGGCTCCCTGTCCTTGCTGTTATCTCTCGAGGCTGCTCAGACACCAACTAATTTGTTTCCATCTTGCCCCCTCCCTTCCTGATCAATGTTTTAACCTAGCCGTTGTGTTAAATGACTTGTTCCCATAGCAACCATCAGATACACCGTGGATGTGCTGCCTCTGTTTCCTGCTCCAGAGCTCCAAGGGAACAAATCTCCTTTCATATCCGCTGCTGTTTGCTGAAAGGCACAGGATATTGTTCAGAACAAGTCATTTAAAAAAAAAAAAAAAAACAATATTAAAAAAAGAACTTAACCAGGTTTCTCAACAGATACAAAGTTGTTTCATAAGGTGCATCACTCTTAAGAAATATGAAATCAGATTTTTTAAAAAACCTTTGACCAAGTTCATCTTTCTTCCGAGACTCTCTCCTCAGAAAATAAGCTGAAACATGCGAACGGTTCTCTGCAAAAAAAGATATCAGCTGCCTCGTTTATAAAGAGCAAAATTGAAAACGGCCTGAAAGTTCAACAACAGGAGATTCGAATAAACTCTGGCTGACACACTCGAGGATATTACAGAGCTGTTTAAAATGCCACCTGGACGAAGGAGACACGTGTCAAATGATGCGAAGTGAAAGAAACAGGATGAGAAGCTGTGTCTGCCGGGATCATAATGCATGTAAACAGACCCCAACTATGTAAGGAAAAACACTCGGAGCACACGCGCGCACACCGAAACGCCGACAACCATCTCTCGTTGGTGGACCCACACTGCTTTTTTTTCCTTATTGATTTATTCAACAGATATTCATGGAGCACTTATTTGGGGCCCCGCCCCATTCAAGGCGCAGCTATTGGCACTTCCTATAGTTTCCCAAATGTGTTCAATGAGGATGTGTTCCTTTTCAATGGAAAAACATGTATTTTTTTAAAGCTAGGGTATATGTTTCATCTATCACGTTGACAACGAAATAAAGATAACATAATTCTGTAGGCCGGGAGCGGCCGGGAGGACGCGGTCCCCCTACTGGTGGAAGTATGAATTACAGCTGCCTATTTCCAAAGAAATTATCCCCCCAAAAAAGATACCTCCAATTGAATAGTCCCATTCTCCACTTCAGGTAATTTGGGAGTGAAGCACCCCCAAGCTGGCATTTGCTTCTCTTCCAAGAAGCCTGAGCCTCTGCCGAGGAGGAGAAGAAAGTGCTGGAAACCGGGCACCACCCAGAGCGCCTCCTGCACGGTTAATCTCAGGGTGTGGGGAGGCCGCCGTGGGGAGATGGGTTTTGGCAGATTCCCACTCCAGCCCCGTCTTACCTCACTGCTCCTGGCATGTCCCTTCACCTCTCTGGCCTCAGTTTCCTCATTTGCACAATGAGGGCGATGACACCTTCCTGGCCGGCTTCCCATGTGGATTACATGACGGTGGGGTGTGACACGCCTTCCACACAGGCCCTCGAGTACCTTTCTCTCTCCTCTCTCTCTCCCTTTTTTTTTTTTTTTTTTTTTTTTTTTTTTGCTTCCTGAGATGGAAACAGTAAAAGCTGATGTAGAGTCACCAACATGCTCCACACTACGATCCCTCCTCTTTTCCTGCAGACTCCCTCTAGAGCCTGGGAGAGGGGGCCTCGCCAGCGGAAGCCTCTGCAGCCCCAGATGAAGGGCTGTCCCCTGGGAAGAGCTGACAATTCTGCCTACAAGATACACGATGATTTTTACAGCCGACAAACACCTCAGCCTGCCATTTTCTCACTTTGATGTGCAGGGTCTCAGAGAAAAGGAGGTCCCCTGTTTTCCCAAGGCTGTCCCCTTCTCTCCCTCCCGGCCCAGATCCTAGGCTGCTGGCATCCACGCCGAGCCCCTGTCCCCTCCAACCTGGCCAGCAGGGGCCACCCTGGAGCCCACTTTCATGCTAAATTTGTTCAGCTGGTTCAGGTTATTTGAAAACTTGTAAAACCCTTTTTTTAAAAAAAAAAAAAAAAAAAGCAAAGTCCCATCTTTAATGGAAATCCAGAGTTTGCTTAATAGTTCTACCTCGGCAGCTGCAGGAATTTTCCAGACTTAAAAAAAGAAGGAGAGAAAAAAAAATGATCACCTCTGGTTTCTGACAGAACATGCTTAATCCCGGCTGGATTCTAGGTTGAGAGCAGGGAGAGTTCTGGCGTCTGCCAGCACCCCACCCTCCCGGGGTGAGCTCAGAGGGGAACAGCGTAGGGCCCAGAGGGACACAGGTGGGTGGTCCTTGGAGGAAGGAGGGAGAGAAGACGGTTCTGTTCGCATTATCCGAGTCGGTCCCACATAAGTGCGTGCCTAGGGCCCGGCCGCGAAGCGGGGCGGGGGATGCCCCGTGTGGACCTGACTTCGCAGTGGGGGCTGATGCGTGACAGCGGGTCGGGCGTGTGGGTCCCTCCGCCCTTCCTGGAGGGCTCTGGCGCCACCCACCCAAGTCCAGAAATCCCATCCGCCCTTGGACCCAGCAACTCCACCTCAAGGGCTTGGTCGTGAGCAGACTGGAACGTGGGTTTAGCTCCCGCCACTTCGCTCTGCAACGTTGTCAATGGGTAACGTCCCCCGGGGGCGGGGGGGGGGGGCTGAAGTGAGCAGCTCCCGTTCAGCCATACCCTGGAATGTGAATAAAAACACTGTCGTCGATGACACTGTGAAAAGGTGTTCCCACCAAACAGCCCAGTGAGAAAGGCCGATGGCAGGACACCACGCGCCATTATGTCGCCAGTCGTGGTCCGCTGGGGACATCTAAACCTATGTCTAATTAATACACAGGCGAAGGGGGACGTCTAACACCGACGTGTTAAGGCTCGGAGCGACGTCCTTTGTTCATTCAATGCACTTTCCGATGCTGCCCGGGGAGTTAACGTGTTTCTGTTCGCCGGGGCGGGTGGCCGCGGCCCGGCCCCGCTGTGCGCCCTTGGGGCCAGTCGGTTGGCCCCTCTCTGCTTCAGACTCCCGCTGTGCACCCGGACGCCACCGCCTCTCGCCCCCCCGGGGGTGCTGCAGTGAAAGCCAAGCGGGCGAAGCGCTGAGCGCGCGGCCTGGAGGGTGGTCGCCGCTTCGACCAGCCGCTCATTTTTCTCCGTGGAGACGCGTCGTGGTTCCCGGTGCTGGGAACACAGCGGAGGCAGCTGAACCCCAGGAGAGAGGGGGCGTCCCGGCAACACGCGCGCGACGGCTGCTGAGGAGCGGGGGCCCGGCGCGCACGGCTGGCTTGGAGCAGGGCGGCGGCATCCGACGTGCGCGCTTTAAAAACATCGCTGTCCGCACTGCGGCCTGGGAAGGACCCCAGGGAGGTGCCTGGGGGGTGGGGGCCGCTCCGGGGGTGTGGACCAGGGAGAAGCCGCGCCGCGGGGCAGGGGCAGAGGGAGCCAAGTGGGCAGACTCCAGCGCCCCGGAGCAGCGGGAGCTGCAGAGCCCGTCGCGTCTTCAAAGGAGCCAGGCGCGAGGTGTCGTGGTGACCCCAGGCCTCCGGCCTGGCAAACGGCCTGGACGGTCCCCAGATAGGGGCTATACAGGAGCAGGTTCGGGGACTTGAGAGTGTTCGGTTTAGGGTACGCTCGGTTCCAGGTGGGGGTGTCCAGGGCCAGGGGTCCTTGAGGTGGTATTCTCTGTGGTCGTTTTAAACTCGGGGTCCCACCGAAGGCCAGGCGCAATCGCCACTGCACAGGGGAGCACCCCCAGGTTCCAGGATGGTGACTCACCACGGCTAGGGGGCAGCCACCCACCCAGCGCCCGTCGGGGTGAGGGGTGGAGCCCAGGCGGCTGTAGGCGGCGCCTCCGGGCGTGGAGGGGCGCCCCCGGCCTGGCGGGGTGGCCCCGAGGGCATCCCCTGGGGGCCCCTGGGCCAGACACAGGGCAGCTCTGCCCTAAAGGGCCCCTGCAGGTCTGGCCCCTCAGAGGCGGGGCTGCCTCCTCAGGTGGGCACACGGCCCTCGCCCCCCGTGGTCCCCAGTGTTGCTCATCGCTCAGGTCCCCTACCTACCCGCCTCCGAGTTCACACCGGGAACCCACGTCTCTGCCCCTCACCTCCCGCCCACAGCTCCCACCTCCTCCTCCACCCCAGCCACAGGGGTTTCTTCCTGCCCCCCAACTCCCAAGCACACTGGCTCCTCAGGCCTCTGCTGGGACAGCCCCTGCCCAGGACACGCCCCTCCGGGGTCGCGGGGCCCCTCCCACCTGCCGTGGATCCCGCCAAAACGCTGCCTCCTGCGCCGGCCTCTCCCGACCACCCCAGCGGCCTCCTGTCTGCCCCGGACCGGGGAGGGAGGGTGTCTGGGACGTGGCCGGTGCCCCGTAGATGTCTGCCGCATAGATGCAGACACATGAGGGAGCAGGTGGAGAGACGGGGTGGGAGGGAAGACGCCCCGCTGTTCCCCACACTTCTCTCGGGGAGACTGTGAGTAATGTTATGTTCTAACCTACACGCCTCAGTGCTTTCCAAATTCTCCACAGCGAGCGAGCGTTTCTGCTGGGAGTCAGAGAACATAATTTTTCAATCATTTTCTGGAGTCTGTGTTGAATACCGACTGAATACCAAGGCACTCTGGGGAGGGGACCTGCCTCGCTAACTTAGCGAGGTGAGGGGGTGCCCCTGCTGCTCCCCTCCGCTTTCCCGCAGTGTCTGCCTGCCCCTAGGTGTTTGTCAACCTCCTGCAACGCCCCCCATGGGCAGGAATAACAGGGCCCTCCCTGCACCCCAGTTCTGTTCACAGCTGAGGCATGGGCACTCACACCACCTGGGAGCTGGCTGCACCCAGAAAATGTGAGCCCCTTTCCCCTTTCCTGGTGACTTGTTTACGTGCTTTGTTGTCACACACACATACACCCAGGAGGGACCTGGCCGCTTCTCTCTGGAGTGCCCAGGGTCCAGCATGATGGCAGCTAGTTGAGGAGTGGTATGGAGTGTAGCAGTTAAGAGCATAGAGTCTGGGTCCGTACTGTCTGGATGTGACATCCGGCTCTGCCACCGGAACGTCTGGGGACATCCCCTAACATTCCAAGGCCCTTTAAATGGGACTCATCGCATGCACCTCCCAGAGTGGTCGTGAAAGACAGGAGCTCGGCGAGCTGCCGGCATACAGTAAGTGCTCCGTAAGTGCTCGTTCTTGTTATTCTCAGTAAAGTTTGAGACAAGTGGGTAGAGTTGGAATAACCGCTGGCCATCGCCTCCCCCAAACTCCCCATTCCCGGGGCTCGCGTGGACTGGCCGGTTTGGAAGTGGCCGGGGATTAGGTATATCCAGTAGCAGGGCAGCTGACAGGCCCTGAAACAGCTGTGACAAGTTGACGAATTCTGCCGTGGCTGCCTAGGGCATAGGACTAGGCCACGCGGTCTGCCTGTCTGTGCGCTGACCTTTAAAGGTGAGCGTTTAATACCCGCCTGTCACTCACGGTCTGATCGAATGTTCGGAAGACGAAACCCGTCCGAGGGAAGACTGATCACTTCCTCACACGGGCCCCCACACCAAACACTGTCGCTCCTTTCTGAGTCATAAGAAAACTTTGCAAAACCGTTTGGTTCTCTCACCGGCCCTTGTTACCAAAAAGGAAGCACTTTGCGACGTCCCTGCTGGTAAGCGTCAGCACGGCACGGCTCCTTCACCCACCAAGTCCCACGCCGGCCACCACCCGGCAGGAGGGGGACCCCAGGTGTCTCTCTACAGCCATAGCTTGTGTTTTAATCCCTTAACGATCTTCTTCTCAGTTGACTTCCCATCTATCTGGTGAGCACACATCCACTGAGGACCACCTCAGCTGAGATGTCGTCTGTAGGAGAAACAGGAGACATCGACTCAAGCTGAAACGAGGAGGACGCGTACTGTTTCATACGACAGGAAGTGCAGAGGTCAAGCGGGTTTCGGGGTGGGTGGGTTCAGCCGTTCGTGGTCATCCCCAAAGACCCAGACTCTTCCCATCTCTCTGCTCTGAGTTCCCGCCTCTCTCTAACTCAGCCTCGGTTTCGCCTGCAGACTGGAACCGCGATGGTGGCTGCCGCCCCGTCAGCACGGCTGGATCCGACACCTCTTTCGGTGACTTTGTCACTTTGAGAAGAATCGAGGCCAGACAGCAATTCCATGAACTCCCTGAATTCAGTCGTTACTATCCTGGCACCTCAGATTGTGTGAGTAGCCCCCTCCCCACAAGAGAGCACCCCAGGGGCTACACCCAAAATCAGGACGCTGTCCCCCTGGTCCCTGTCCCCCGGCAGTCAATCAGAGAGTCAGATTATGACTTCAGGCACCTGCTGTTTATCAGTGAGATCCTCTGTTTTGCATAGGCGTGAAAATATTTACTTCTTCTTTTAATTTGCTCTTATTCTTCACAATTATGAATTGTAGCCTCAGAGGTCTAAATGATTTTTCTTTCCCATTGTGATGAATTTTGGTATTAGCTGTTTTCAAATAAAGCATAATTGACTTTGTTAATTTTCCTGATTGCTACTTCATTTCTAATTCATTCTTAAAAACTGATACTTATAATCAGCCAGTCTGATTCTTAATCAAATTTCATAATGGATAATTATTTGGTTTTAGAAAGTTTTTAAAAATGCTTGAATGTTTAAAAAATAGCAAGTTAACATACTTAAAGCAAAACAGTTCTTCAGAGGGAGCTGTGAGCATTTATATCACCAGGAAATCTATCTTTTCAAAATGTGTTTTATTATACTAGGTCTAGGTAATAGTCACATTTTTGTAAAGTTTTCAGAAATTCAATTCCTGAATTGAATACAAATCAACATTTTACTGCATCCTATTTCCTTTAGTCCAGGCTTAGGTTTATTTCAATTTTTATTTCTATTTTTTAAACATTTAATAATGCAGATAACCTTTTAAAAAAAAAAAAACCTTGAAAAATTGATTTTTCAGAAGCTGCAAAGGCCTCTGGTCTCCTTAAGTATTTCATATCTAAATGGCTGTCCTTTTATAGATATTTATTATTCCCTCCATAACTGACAACTTTTTAATTAAAGCTGCGGAGTTATCATAGTCACAAAACAAGCAGTAATTCCCCCCCGAAAGTCTAAGTCGTTAATTAGGCAACATAATGAGCATCGTCGCACCCTGGGAGGCGCGTGCCCTGACGATTATTCCCCCTCAGCCTAAACGTCCTATTCGGCTGGAAGAATTATCTATCCAGCGAGGGGAACAGCAGGCAGCATCGCCAGCACCTTGCCACACACATCCCCCCCCCCACCCCCGTGTCGTGCGGAAGAAAAACTGTGACCTTTTATCAGCATCTGCACACGCGAATCAAGAGACCAAGTTCTTTGCCGAGATCGATTGCCCTGAGACTCGCAGAGCCCGAGGAGCTGGTTACAAGATCGAGCAATTAAGAACTAAAGCCGAAATGGCTCCCGTAATTGCAGAATCGCTCATTTCAACAGCCCGATTGGAAATTGTCAACAAACTGTGTCTGAGAGTAATGAAGCAAAGGACGAGGAAAAGGTGACATTTTCGAATAGAAGTATTAGTAAACGAATGGACGACATGTCGGATGACAAGGACAATTCCAGGGCTTTATTAAGTCCGGGAAAGTTTGCGCCGCAGATGGACGAATCGAGATATCAACGCACTGCTAATTGGGCTCCGTTAATAGCGCTAATTAGAATCTCTAAAGGAAAGAGACTGGGGAGGCACTGTTTGCTCTTTAAAACAGTCCCTAAACAAATTACTGGGAAAGAAACATTCCAACTGGTAAATTAATACTTGGAGGTGTGGAGCTCGTTACAGAGGCCCCGCGGTGCCGTGTACACACGGGGCTGCGATGGCGGAGCGGGTAACCGCTCCACGGCGAGCTGCTTCTGCCAAGGCCTGGGGTTCAGGTAGCGCGTGGCATCATTCACAGCCTGTCGTATAAAAAGTTTGCGTGCAGCTCTGACTTCCGCATTAAATGGCATGATCAGACGGGTGACTGACTTGAGTCTAGGCGGTGACAGTCCCGTCTGCCTCAACATCATGTGTGCATATGCGGTGGTGGGGGAGTAATGGCATCAGAATCGGGGGGCTCGGCCCTTTCATACCCAAGTGGCTGTCCAGAGAATGATATTTGTCAAGAGTTTGAGAGCTGAGAGAAGAACCGGGGGAGGAAAAGTGTAATGACCCACTTAGCGATCTCTCTCGGCTTGAATAAGTGCCGTACTTAACCCGACGTCGTGGGACACCCGAGCGAACTTAACTGGAAATTGCAAAGATTGTCAGGCTGAGCTGTCCTTCAAGCACTCAGGCTGTGAAAAACAGTCTCGAATGCGTGAGAACCCAGGAAATATTATACTCTCAAGCCCTTCCCGAGGAATCTACTAAAAAGCTGGTGGCGAGCATGAAATACGTTTAATTGCCAATCTCATGGAATAACACATAAATACGACATGCTCTAACGAAATAGGAAGAATACAACTTAAAGTGGGAGGAGAGGGAGAGAGAAAGGGGGAAACAGAATAAATTCATTGACAGTCATATTAACAATAGATAGGAGACAAAGGGTGTCGCTTAAGGCTGACAAACCAAATAATATTAGTTTGCTCCAGTATCTGATCATTTTTGACTTGCATATAAGACAGTTCTATAAGGTTCGATAAGCTAATGAAACATTATAAAAGATATCAGAATGAGACAGTCAACCGGACAAAAACACAAACTTACCTAACTTGCAAAAGGCATGCAAAAACAAAAACATGCTACGATGTGGATGAGCCTTGAAAAGTCACGGGTAGAGAGAGAAGGCTGACACGAAAGGACAAATCCGGAACGGGTCCACTCATAAGAGGCCCCGGGAATTGTAGGGACAGTGCAGTTTGCCAGGGACTGAGGGAAGGGAAGGTGGCCTTGTCGCGTAACGGGGACAAAAAAATTTCTGTCTGGGGTAATGAAAAAAGTTTTGGAACTAGACGGACGTGGTGGTTGCACGACAGTGTGAACGCACTTCGTGCCACCAAATTTGTACACTTTAAAGTGATTGAAATGGTAGATTTTATATTATATATATTTCTACCACAAGTTTTAAAAAAATTAATAATGTAATATTCCAAGAATTATTGACTGCATATTTTCAATGGGTAAATTGTGTGGTATGTGACCCAAATCTCAGTAAAGCTGTTTATAAAAATATATATACATAAAAGAATAAAGGAAGTCATGCTTTAAAAAAATAAGAACAAAGAAAACAGGTCACATAGAGAAAGAAATAGACACGCATAACACAACATACAACAAACATTACATATAATAATAGGGTAGAGTGGAGACTGGCATATCGGCCACAGCCATGAATGCAAAGAGGCTTAGCTCATCTAGTGAAAGAAAAAGATTTTTCAATCAGCTTGCACGGCCAGCCGGCTCTAATCAGAGTTATTTAGAAAGACTGAAAATCACAGCCCAGGCAGAGGTATATCAGGCAGTGGAAACAATAAAAAAGTAGGGGTTGGACTCTGATGTTAGACAAGGTAGAATTCAGGCCAACAAGCATGAAATGTGACAAAGATGCTCTATTATCAGGCCAACGGAGATGTAACAGTCCGGAATGCAACAAACAGCACGGCGGCCACACTGATGAAGCGGAAGCTACGGCAGGTGCGAGGAGAAACGGGCAGAAACACACTGCAGACAGGCGACACGCTGCTCCCGGCCAAGGGAACAAAACCAAACAAACAAACAAAAAAAAAAAAAAAAAGCAGGAAGCTTACAAAATAACCCAACAATCTAATCTGCGAGGAAGATGCTAGGGTCTGTATGAAACTTACATCACAGTAAAAGGGAATATACCCTCTTCTGAAACATACGTGAGACATTCACCAGCACACACGCACGCACGCACACACACAAATTACGTCACAATACTTTCCATGAAGTACAAATGATACAGGTCGACCTGGTGGATTATAATGTGCCACGAGTAGAAATTAAAAACTAATTCAAAAAAACAAATTTTCTGCCTGGAAATTTAAGATCTCTCTCAAACAACTCTCGGGGGAAAGGCAAAATACAAACTGAAATTGCAGGATTTCCTTTAAAATAATGGCACTCCGTATCGGCATCTTTGGGAGAGTTGGAAGGCAAAGGGAAAAAAATCTTGACTTCAGATACTTCTCTGAGTAAAAAAAGTAATAATGATGAAAAGAAGCGAACTAAACTCCCAGCTCAAGATGAACAGAGGACTGTGCAGTAAGGAAATAATGGAGGCAGCAGAGATCAGGGAAGTCGTGGAGTGTGGATGGCACAGCCGCTTTGGGAAAACGGCCCGGCAAGTCCTCAAAAAGTTAAACCCAGAGTCATCCTCTGACTGAGCGGTTCCACCCCGGGCATCTATCTACCCAAGAAAACTGAAAACATCCATCCACACGGGAACTTGGGCGTGAGTGTTCACAGCAGCAGCATCCAGGTTACGAAAAATCCTGAAACTCTGCACAACGTGGGGAAAACTAAATAACACTGAATCGTACACTTTAAAGTGGTTAATTGTATGTTACGTGACTTGCGCCTCAATTTCTTAAAAAAAAGAAATTAATGAGGTAGAAAGTATAAAAGCCGTAAAACTCATTAATAAATCAAAATTCCGATCCTTTGAAAAAAATTAACAAAATAGAGAAGCCTTTCATTATCAAGAAAAAGGGATAAAGCACACGTACACAAAATCGGAAATGGAACGATTGTCCATGCTGAAAAAGAAGAATTGTTAAAAACCGTAATAGACTACTTTCCACAGTTCTCTGAAAATAAATGTGAAAACTTAGATGAAATGTACCGTTCTCTGAGAAAGTACAATTTATCAAAATTGATCCCAGCAAGACAAGTTTAAATAGCCCAATTTCACAAAAGAAATGGAGAAAATTATGAAGATATGTAAAAAGAAATCAAATGAAACAGAAACCACTCTTAGCTGTAAGAGTAGGAAACTTAAATATATTTTAAACTGCTCAGATTTGCTCATAGTAAGGGAAAATAAGACTTCTCTGGATACACCTTTTTAAATCATTTTAATTTTTGAGCCATGTTAATTAATATATTACACATTTATAAAATTAAAGCAAATCAACAAGATTTGAGAGGAAACCCCGAAATTGAATACAAACAAGCAAATGGATATAACTGTATGTTAGTTTGATAACATAATCGTATAGAAGGAAAGAAATAATGAATCCCAAGTACTTTTTAAGCCCGTTAATCCGTTCGTGTAAGGATGAAAAATGAAAGAAAGCCCGCACTGTACTGAGAAGTTGATTGTTGGGGCTGCAATTCTTAAGCTATTTTCTCTGTGTTGTAGGCTTGAGGAAAACATCAACATATGGGTGTTGTTGAAAACCAGGATTCTTTGTAGGAGAAGGGGGTGCAAAAATGCAATCAGGGAGGACGGGAAGAACCCCAAGATGTTGGAATGAAATTACAAGGCACCGATTTTTAAACATTTACTTGTTAGCTCTCCCCACTGAATCTAGAAGTTGGTAACAGGCCTGAGACAAGAAAAATCAAAATTATTTGTGCCAGATAGTAAAAGCATTCGAAACTGATGCAGACATGTCGAAATTTCACAAGAACCAACTTGTTTGTGTAGATCATTAACATTGAATGTGATTTTAGTTTTGATGTAAGTTTTAAACTTTTGGTTTAAGCTTTTCTTGCCATTTGTTTTGTATTTGTTCCATCTAGTCTCTGGTTCTCTTTATCTTCTTATTCTGCCTTCTTTTGGGTTACTTGAGTATTTTTTTCATGATTCCATTGTATCCTTCTTTTTGGCTTATCGGGTCTCTTTATGATTTTTGTGGTTGCCTTAGATCTTTAACTTATCACAGTCTACCTTAAACAATATGCCATTGATGTATAAGGAACTTACAACAGTAGACTTCCACTTGATTGGTCATGACCTCTGTGCTACTGTTGTCATTCATTTTCCCTTTATAAATGTATCAAATCAGCACTGCATTGTTACTGTTTTTCTCTTTTAAAGATTTAAATAATTTTTAAAATCTTGCATATTTACCAATGTCGCTACTCGCCTGTATGGTAGCATTTCCCTTCCTTTAATATTTTCTGCTCATGAATTTGTTCAGCTTTCATACCTCTGAAAAAGTCTTTATTTCACCCTCATTTTTGAAAGATGTTTTCACTCGATCTAGAAGTCTGGCTTTGTTTTCTTTTCATGCTTTAAAGATGTTGCTCCACTGCCTTCTCGCTCTGATTGTTTCTGATGAGAAATCTGCTGTCATTTTTAGCTTTGTTTCCTTATAACCTGTATTTTTTTCCTCCAGCTGCTTTTAAGATTCCTCTCTTTATCACTGGTTTCTAGCAAGTTGATTACGATGTGCTTCCAGGTAGTTTTACTCAGTTCCTTGTGCTTGAAATTTGTTGAGTTTCTTAAGGGGGGTTGAGTTTATCATTTTCATCAATTTGGAAACAGTTTTAGCTATTATTTCTTCAAATATTTTTTATGTCATCTCTCTCCTCTTCTTCCAGGATTCCAATTACCCACAGGCCACCTGAAATTGTCTTACAGCTCGCTAATGTTCTTTTCATTTTTTATTATCTTTTCTCTGTTTCATTTTAGATTGCCTCTATTGCTGTCTTTAAGTCCCTTAATCTTTTCTTCTACAATGTCCCAATTTCTGCAAATACCCTTCAGTGTATTTTTCATCTCACAAATTGTTGTTCCATCCATAGAAGTTTGGCTCAAGCCATTTATATCTTCCGTGTCTGTACTTAACTTTTTGCACATATGGAATACGATTATAATAACTGTTTTAATGTCCTTGTCTAATTCGAACATCTGCGTCAGTTCTGGCTTACTTTCAATTGATTGATTTCTCTCTCCATTATGAGCCGTGTTTTTCTGCTTCTTTGCATGCCTGGTAAATTTTGTTTGAATGACAGGTGTTGTGAATTTTACCTGGTTGGGTGTTGGCTATTGTTGTATTCCTATAGATATTCTTGAGTTTTATTCTGTGTTATTAAGGTCCTCAGAAATAGTGATCCTTCTGGGTCTTCCTTTTGAGATTTGTTAGGTAGACCAGAGCAGGGCCCAATCTAGAATTAATTAGCTCCCACTACTGAGGCAAAAGCCTCTGCATGCCCTACCCGATGCCTCGTGAATCTCTGGAGTTTTCCAGCGTGGCAGGTTGGAGGAGACTCTTTTCCCGGCCCCATGTGAGCACTGACAACCGTTCCCCCAGCCCTTCCGCTGCTTCTTTGCTTAAGCTCACGCAGCCTCTCATACGCGTGCACTGGTCACTACTGAGCTGCATACTCAGGAGGGAGCCCCTGCAGATCTCGGGGTTCTCTCTGGGTGCAACTCTCCTCTCTCGGGTCCTCTATCCTGAAAACACTAGGTACGTTGTCGTCCCCGGATGCTGACTCCACGTCCTCATGGACTCCAGGAGTCCACCAAATGCCACCTCCAGGCAGCAAGCTGGGGCCAGAACAGAGCTCATATCCTTTATTTTCACCTCTTGGAGATCACTGCTCTTCGGTGCCTGATTCTCCGTGTCTTGAAAACCATTGTTGCATAGATTTTGTCCATTCTTCGGTTGATTCGGGTGGTGGGACGTATCTGATCCCTATTATTCCATGTGAGAAGCAGAATTCTCTAGCCATTCATATATAATGTATTATATAGTTGGGCTGAATAAGTTCAATCCACTCTCTTGATCTATAATCTTTTTCTCTCTTTTACGATCTACTTTCAAATGAATTACTTTTTATTCCCTTTTGTTTTACTCTATGAGCTTCGAAGTTACGTAGCCATTTATTATTCTTTTAGTAGTTACCCTAGAGATTATAACATGCTTCCTGCACTTATCAAAGTCTAATATTAAATGATACTTTTATGAGCAATGCAAAAATCAGAGGACATTTTAGCTCTACCTGCCCTCTCCCAAATCCCAGGCCAGCATTGCTGTGGGGTTTCATTCTGTCTATATTCTTAACCCAACAAGGTGTGACTGTTGATCTCTGCTGTCTGCATGGATTCATATTTACCTGTATATTTACTGATCTGTTGTTCTTTATACCTCCCCGCTCCTCTAAGCCTCCTTCCAAGTTCGTCCTTTGCCTTTCGTGTGGGGCCTCTCGAGACAGACCGTCCGTTTCTGTCTGTCTGAAATGCCTTTATTTTACGTTTTTCTTTGATGGGTATTTACTTTGCATAGAAACCCCGGGTTCCGCAACTATTTTTTCTTGCAGCAGCTTAAAGATACCGTTCTGATGCCTCTGACTTCATTTCTGTTGAAAATCAGCCAAGAGCCTGAAGGGAAAGAGGTGACACATACCCCGCCTCGCTTTGGGGGGTACCAAGGACTTGGTGTAAGGGTCAGCCAGCAGCAGTCTAGCCTTTTTTGGGGGTGGGGAAGTAAAATCCCCCTTTGAATCATCTTCACTCCCTAAAACCGCGTTAGGGTGACCATGGGGTTCTGGCGCCCTCTGGTGCCTGGCAGAAGCAAGCCTCGGTCACACGGAGGAAGGCTCGCCGATGTCGCCTGTGTCGTCAAGGGCTCTATGATACGACAGATACAAGGTCTGTCCCGAAATGAGCCTGCGAAGAAACAGGACACGCTGCCTGGGGGAACAAACAAAAAGTGGCAACAAGCCCACAGGCACCCAGATATTGAAATTACCATAAATTGTCATACACAGGTCTCGAAATAAATATGCATTCTTTGATTAAGCAGATGAAAGACAAGACTGAGAATTTCAGCAGAGACCTGAAAATTGGGAAAAGACAGAAATAGAAGTGCGTCCTAAGCCTCTTACGACCGGGCGAACCGTCGTGGCCTCGCCGGTCCCAGCGTCTGCTTCGTTCTGCTTCGGTGGCACCGTGGTAACGGGGTGTAGGTAGCACCCCCGACTCCGTGTGAGTGCAACTCAGCAGCGCCTCACTTCCGTCCCCCGCGGGTGCCACCTGGCTCCTGCCCCAGGTCCCAGGACTGGCTCAGCACTCACATATGTGCAACACGAAAGTGGGGAGTGGGTAATCCTCTAGGGAGCAAGCCACTGGCGAACAGGATTCGAGCTCTGACCGGTAAATGAACTATGCCCCGTCCTCTTCACACACAGGCCTGCTCATGGCCAGATTACGGCCTCTGGGGACACGCTGCTAGTGGACAGCGTGGCCGTCGCGCTCGGCGCCAGCCCTGTCTCTGTCACGCCCTGTGTCACTCCACTCCCTCACTCCTGATTGCCTGATGTTCCCCTCTAATAAAACCACGGCACTGAGCCCTCGCCTCACACTCTGCTTTCCAGCCGTGATGGCTTCCCACGGCTGCCGTGACCAAGTACCACAAACCAGGTGGCTAAAGCAGCAGGCGTTCATCGTCCTACAACTCTGGGGACAGACGTCTGAAGTCAAGGTGCCAGCCGGGCTGGCTCTCTCATGTATAGAAATAGAGTTCAGCATGAGAAAGAGGAAGTTCCGCCATGTGCGACCACATGGATGGACCCGGAGGGCATTCCACAGAGTAAAATAAGTCGGATGGAGGAAGACAAACTCTATATGATTTCACTTGAATGTGGAATCTCAAAAATCAGAACTCACAGAAACAAAGACCAGGTTGGTGGTTGCGGGGGGCTGGGGGCGGGGGAGGGTGGTCAGGGGCACACACTTTCCATTATAGGACAAATACGTTCTCAGGACTCTCATGCACCGCATGGGGACGACGGATGACAAGTCTGTACTACAGACTTGCAAGTGCTGAGAAAGTAGATCTTACATATTCTCACCACAGGAAAAAAAAAATGCTACTTATGTGAGGTGATGGAGGTGTGAACTAACTATTGCGTTAATCATTTGTTTATATATATATATATCAAATAATCACATTGTATACCTTAAACTTACACAATATTACATGTCAATGATATCTCAATAAAGCTGGGGGAGAAGAGGATTAGAAGATAGAATGAGAAAGCCCAGTGTGCATGGATATATCTTTATATATGTAAAGAAAATACACATGTGACGGAGCGAAACAATAATTGGACGATATATATTAATGTGGCAGGATAATAATGGAAGAAATAGCACCCCAGAATTTACCCAAAGATTTAAGAAGTTTTTTAAAAACCCAAGCAGGAAAAGTAAAAGCAAAAACATGCCTAGATACATCATGGTAAACTCGCAGAAAACTAAATAAAAAGAAAATATCAAAAGCAGTCAGACTATAGAAGATATTACTTTCAAAGAAAGCATCCTTCAGTCTCTCAGTTCCTCCCACACAGAATTAGTGATTTCCTCCAGAGGAGAAGCAACCCCAAAATGCAAGGCTTACCTCCTTGGTTTATCCTTTGTGTCAAATGCTAGCCCCATAATTCTTCACTGTCTTATGTCTCCAATACCTTCAAATCGATTTTTTTTAAGCCAATTTTTCTTGCTGTCATTAAAAGAGGAGATGTTCCAAATTACCTGTGTTTCAGGATTACCAGAAGCAAGATCCAAATTTTAATGTTTAAAATGTCAAAACGATGGTAGCCCATATAAAAGAGCTTAGGCCCAGACGGCTTTATAAATTAGTGCTAGCTAACATTCAAATAAGGATAATTTCTGTGTTAGTCAGAGTATTTATTCTAAGTCATAGGAAAAGATAGAAATTTCCTCAATTCATAAAGTTAATGAGTTCTTAATATCAAAGTTTTCTTAAGTTACTCTTAGGGAAAAAATGAACAATTTTCATTTTTTAAGATTGATGAAAAAACAAGTAAAACATTACAAAATTAAATCAAATATGTTAAACAAATATGCTGTGAATTTATTTTTATTTCAGGAAAATAGAGCTGGCCCCATATTAAGACAACAATGGGTAGAACTAGTTAAAACAACAAACCGGAGGATGAAGAACTGGAGTAGAAGGAAACTCCTAAACTTAATCAACTATTTACCAAAAGCCGACAGTAAACATCCGACTCAACAGTGAAATTCTAAAGTCATTCCCATAAATATCAAGAAGAAAAGAAGAGCTCAGTGTCACCACCATTAGACAATATTGTTTTGGAGGTGGAGGCCAAGTCGCAAAACATGAAAACTAAAAATCAAAATTCTGCTCCCAGCATCACTTCGCAGGACAAATTCTCTGAGGCGTTACCGATCTCATCAAAAAGAGGAGAGACAATGGCTACGAGCTAGAGCCTGAGCATCAGGCAACCAGGAGGGCCAGGGGACAGAGAGTGGCAGTGTCCCCAGGGATGCGAGTCGGCCAGTGGAGGCACAGAGAAGCTCAGCCCGAAAATCCTGCAATGATGGCAGACCTTCCCGGGAGGTTTAGGTGATCCCGGCTTGGTACCACCCCTCCACTACTGGTAAAAGATGAAGCAAATCATCTCCTGAGGAAATCGTCCCCAGCTCAGGCTGGAGGACTCCACAAGAGAAGGATCGAGCAATAAGCTCACAATCAAAGATCGCCAAGCCTGGGAGGAGGCACGTGGGGGAGAGCAGAGGAAAAGCGAGCAGCCCATTGGGACTCCCAAGGGTATTGGTGTGATTGGATCAGCGAAGAGAAAAATATGTGCAAAATGCTTAAAGAAATTAGGGCACCACCACAACTAACCGAGAGATAACTGCAGCAATGTCAACAAAAGGACCAGTGAAAACACTACAGGCAGTGATCCCTCTGTTACAGTGAGCACACCCAGCACCAGGATTTGGGTTTCTAAATACCATTTCCCTCCAAGGGGTACCTCTTCCGAGAAACAACTGATGCCAGGTCTGGGATAGGGAATGACAAGATGAGACTGGGACATCTGTGCTCAAATCGAGGAAATGCTTAAAGATTTTTAGATTCTTGCCAAAAGACACAGAAGTCTTGACACTGAACCGAACATTCTGAGTAGATAAAAGTTCATGTGTCCATATCGACATTTGGAAAAAGAGAGTAAAAGGAGAAAGAGCGTCTCACAGAAGAATGTGAGCTAATCATCTAGAAAAAATAATGGGTTTAGAAAATCACAACTTTGAAACCACGAATAATTGATTTAATAACTGATTCAGAATTAGTAGTAGGGATAACTGATTCCAGTGAGGGAATCAATGAGTAATAAAACCACAAGGTGGAAGACCGTTGAATGAAGCAGACATCACCTGCCCCATCCATTTGCCTCAGACACGACATTTCACCACGATCCAGGTGACGTTCACTTGCCCCTTCGGCATCTCTCTACCCTGAGGGCTTCCCGCCCACTCCTGGGGCACAACAGAGGTAGCTGGAGGTTGACTTAGAGCGGTCCAGAGACAGAAAACAAATATGAGATGGATGGCAGGTACAGACTAGATATAGATATAGATAGACACATAGACGTAGATGGACATAAAAGAGATTTATTTTGAGGAGCTGGATCACGTGACTCTGGAGGCTGAGAAGCACCATGATCTGCCATCTGCAGGCCAGACCCAAGAGAGCCAGTGGTGTAATTCAGTCCGAATCCAAAGACCTGAGAATCAAGGGGAGCCGATGGTGGAAGCCCCAGTGTGAGGGCAGACAGATGAGGTGAGATACCCCGGCTCAAGCAGGGAGGCGGGGGAAAAAGAGGCAAATTCCTACTGCCTCCACGTTTTCTTCTATCCCGGCCCTCAGTGAAGCCGATGGTGCCCAGCACGTCGGGGGACAGTCTAAGTCACTGAGGCCGGTGACACCATCACAGACACACGGGGGATCATGTTTAATCGGAGCTCCCCACAGCCAGTCAAGGCAACACCTAAAATTAACCATTCCAAGTCTACCCTTTGTCCACCTGGCACCCCTAGAAGTCTCTTAAAACCATACGTACCCTCAAGATAAAGAAATAACAAGGGCATAACTCTGCCTAACAATATACAACTATCCTGCATAAAAGTGAAAACACACCCCTTCCCCAGAAGAGGAGGCGATGTCCTGAGAGGAAAAAGACAAAGACACACACACGCATGCACCCGCGCACACACGCACACGCGCACACACATTCATAGCAAAATGAGGAAATACTCAGGTCAGTTACAGTCCTGATTCCTGTAACCGGTCATGTGTTTGTAGCTGGTCACTGTCCCCTAGTGAGGAGTCGCTCTGAGCATCTTGGCTGCGGTCCACCGGGGCAGAAGGGGGCATATCGGCCATTGAGGAGTAGACAGGCATCTTAGCCCACACCTCATGAGGGGGACCTCCAACACCAGCGTGGGGTTCACAGCCCTGATCTGGGACCCCTTGCTCTCGCTGCTCTCTCTACTCCCCGGTGAGCCCTGGACCAGCCAGCCTCAGCTGGGAGCCACCAAGCTCTTCTTTGCCCGTCCCCACCCCAGGATTTGGTCTCTCCTTCCAGCCACATTGAAGTGGCCCCTGCCTTACCTCCTCAGGACCCTACAATTCAGCCTAGAGCTCGCCTGACCCCCGGTAGGACCCCTGCCCCTTGGGTACCTTGGGTAGGATCTGGAGATAAGGAACAGAGACTCGGCCCCCGTTAGCCTGCAGGTGGCCCCCGAGGCCCAGGGGGCCCCTGTGGGATCCATGCGGGAGACGTGGCTGCAGCAGACTGGGCAGGTGGTCCCTGGGAAACTTGTGACTCTGGGGGCAACAAGGACACCCCCAGCCTGTGAGATGTTCACTGACAACTCCTGGGAGCCAGGCTGGGGACACAGGGGTGGAGTGTGTCATCCAGGGGGGCAGGGACTAATGAAACACAGACATTACTGACCCTTTCTTAAGGTCAGAGGGCCCAGAGAAAGGCTGCCTGGTGGAGAGATCAGGGGGGTCATCCTGGAGGAGGTGGCACCCAGCCAGGATCTAGCAGGATAGGAGAGACTTAGACATTATTATTATTGTCGTTGCTGTTGTTTGCCAGGCTCTGGGCAAAGAGCTTCCTCTGCGTTGCTGTCACCCGTCCTTCCGAGGACACTTCGGGGGTAGGGTCACTGCCTCATTTCGCCAAGGAGGACAGCTTGGCACGTGCCAGATCCGCACAGAGCCCGAAAGGATGGAGGCGAGTGGCGATGGCAGAGGATGCCAGGTGCCCTGCTTCGGTCCACCTGGACCAGGGCGGCCGCTCTGGGGCCAAAGCTGGGCGGAAGCCGCGCTCCCCACTGCAAGTGACAGAGGTGGGAGGGGGGATCCGTAGGGAGTTTAAAAGCTGTAACAAAACCAACTGAAAGTCCTTCCAGATGCTAGGCAGCAGCGACAAAGCACTCCCCCAGCCCCCGCCACAGGATACGAAAGTGTCAGGTGAGACGCTGAGTGTTCTCACGCCTCTGTCCCTCGTTACCTTCGATTTCTGGTAAGGAGTGGGCTGGTTCAGCGCGGGAGGCGGCGGGGCGGGTGCAGGAACGCTCGGGGGCGTGGCCTTGACCTCTCCGCTCTGACTGCTCCGGGACGGAGGGGGTGGAGCTGACCGTGAGTCATGAGGGCCTTCGGCCTGGTGAGGGCGCTCGCGGTCAAGTGCACGGGCGGCCGCTCAGAACCCGGCAAAAATGCCACAGGCCTGGCTGGCTGGAGAGAGTGGGTGTCCCCAACGCCCCTGGGCTCCCGCGCCCATGCCCAGTCCCCGACCCCGCGGAAGGCCGGGCGCAGGACAGAGACCCGGGGACATCGCCGTCCAGGACACCCCGGATCAGGGCTCCGCAGCCCCACAGCCGAAGCACTGTTCGTCTCCCCCCGCAGAACTGAGCCCCCTGTCCCCTGCTGTCCCCCCGGCACGCAGCGCAGCACCTGGCACACAGTAGGGAACGGGGCGCGAAGAACCCACAGGAACACGCAGAACCACGGGGACAGTAACAGCTGGTTTAAAAAATGTGGCATGAGGCCATGCCGCTGACCGGGAGACATGAGGGCTGGGTCTGCGACCCCCACGCCCCCCAGGCGGGTGCTCCTGGCAGACACCCCGCCCCCGTCTCCAAGACCCTTAACCACCCGCAGGCCCGCCCGGCCGCTGTGGCGACCAGCTTGTTAGTCAGCCTGTAAGGATGCCCCAAGGCATCGGGGACAGGCACAAGCTCTGAAGAGTCCAGGACAGGTGGGCGAGAAAACACCTGACCAGTGAGATCCTCCTCTTTCCCGAGGAGCTGAAACGGGCAAGGAGGACCAACGCCCCCCAGCGGCGGCCTGTGGGTCCAGAGGCCACAAGTGGAAAAGTATCAACCGGTGCGCCATCTAGGGTGTAATGACGGACTTTGACCACCAGATGGCAAGCAACGATCATCTTTGCTCTTAGCAGCAGAAGTATTTATACTACAGCAGAAGAGAAAACAAGGAAGGCTCACATTTACTGATCATTCAGCAAAACATTATTGCAGATGCGCTTATTAGCTCGTTTAGTCCTCACGACCACTCTCGGAGGTATCAGTTGTCATTTTACAGATGAAGACTCCAAGCCACAGAGAGCTTGAGTGACCTGCCTGAGGTCACACAGTAGTGACGCGGAGGCAGGATGGAACCCAGGCCTTACCTCCAGAGTCCGCACTCTGCGCCCTCTATACCGCTTACCATCTGCCCTGTATGGTATCTCATGCGTCCAGGTTCATGTCCTAGCAAATTCCTTACGATGCCAGACTAACCTGAAATGCTAAGGGGCCACAGACGAAGGTTCCCTGCGCTGTGAGACATAGAACCCTCCAGGCTCCTTCATCCTAGGCCAGTGCTTGCGGACCCGGATGTCAGGAAAGAGGGAGCGGGGGGAGGGGAGAGGGAGAGATGGAGGCCCGGAGGCAGGGGGTCTCAGACAGAGGACAGTAAGAGCAGAGACCGCAAGGTCCATTTGGGGACCTGCTAGTGGTTCGGCGGAGCTGGCATGGGGGTGCAGTCTGCGCTGGGCAAAGGGCTATAGGAAGAGTTTGGGGGGCCAGCCCGCAGCAGCAGTGGGCTTGTCCCCACGCACAAGAACTGACCATTATTACATTTTCAGGAATTTTACAGACCGGTTGTTAAAAATTATATAAACTTACAATTAAATTATATTAAACACAAAGGTAATATTTAAAACTCATCTCATTATTTTACCACCTTTTGCCATCATCTCTGCTCTTGAAGTTATTTCCACCTGTCCCTCCGTAAAGTGGAAATACCACGTGACAGTTTGCTTCGTGCCCCAGTCCAGTGACTTCAGGTAGGTGGCTTGAAATTGGCCACGGTGGGCATATGGACAGCAGGGAAATTGGCAAACACTACCAGCTGGGCTTTATATGCAGAGGTTTGCACTTTAAAAAGATCTTGAGGGTGGAGGGCGGGGGCGGGGGGGACCCGGTGGAAAGTCCCTGCAAAGGAGAGCAGCTCCTTCGGGTTAGTGAGTGGGAACGGGGACATTTTTGGAGTCTCAAGTACTTTCTGAGAAGCCGCTGACTGACATCCAGGCACGGGAGACTAAGCCGCCCCAGATCGGTCCTCCGGTTGTAGACAGCTGGATGGACTTCGAACGACAGCCTCGTGGGCGGGATCCCAGCCCACTCCTCGCTCTGCTCTGGGTTCAGGTCAAAGCCGCCTTTGCAGCCTGGGGAGGAGGCTCCCGGTCGCCCCCAGGCGGCCGAACGCGTATGTGGGGGGAGGTCGCTCAGAGGCCCGTGGCACTTCCTTTCACCGCCCAGACGGGGGCAGGTGTGCGGGTCCCGGGTGCACGAGGCCCCCCGGCGGGTGCCCGCGCTCGGGCTGGGCGAGAGCTGGGGTCTCATCCGCGCCAGGCCGCGCAGCCCCGGAGGGAGCGGCGTCTTCTGGCCCAGCCCCGCGGTGGGAGGGGTCACTTTCGCCTCTTGCCCAAGGCGTGACCCCCTCAGACTCAGTCTCCTCTTTAAAATGGGAAGGGTGTGGTTTTTAAGGTTTAGGGTGTTTTTGCATTTTGCCAAACGACATTATCAGGATTTTTTAGACAAATTGGGGGCATTGCTGGTAGGTAGCTGAGGAACCCCGCCATGCCTGGGTCCTGCTCCCTCGACCACCCTTGGCCTTCGCCGGGAAGATGTCCTTGGAACTATGGACAAACGGGATACAGAGAGCCCTGGTCACTAGTGGCCAGTGGCCAGCAGGGCCCCCTGGGGAAGCTGAGCTGGAGCTCACACTGGGAACAAGCCTGGCCCGCCTAAAATCCCAGACTGGCCATCATCTGGAACTGAGGGAACGGGAAGCATACTCGGGGGCACCTCTGGAGGGCGGGCAAGGCCCTCAGCCAGTCACGGTTCCCCTCGCCACCTGCCTCGTGAAGACGGGCAGTCCGAGAGATGCCGGCAGGGGCTGCCCCTCCCGACGTTTGCCCATTTTTTTTTTAATAGACTATTTCTACAGCAGTGTTAAGATCACAGCAAAATTGAGCAGAAGGTACAGAGATCTGTCATATACCCTCCCCCCACACATGAACGGCCACCGTCGTTATCAGCATCCCCCACAGAGTGGGGCATTTGCTCCAGCCGATGAACCTACACGACTCTCATCACCCGAAGTCCAGAGTGTACCATCGGGCTCGCTCTCAGTGGTGTGCATTCTATGGGGTCAGACACACATTCGATGACATGTGCCCGTCATTATGTCACCATACGGAATATCTTCGCTGCCCATAAGATCCTCCGTGCCCCGTCTACTCCCCCTCGCTCCCCCGCAGCCCGCGGCAACCACTGGGCATCTCACTGTCTCCGTAGTTCAGCTTTTCCAGGCTGTCATGTAGTCGGAATCTATACAGGGAGACACCACCAGAGAGGGGACAGCTGCAGCAGTACCGCCCCTCTCTGTGACATCCCCGAATGACAATGGAGAAGAAAAACCCTCCGCGGGTGGACCTGGAGCCGGGCGCCTAGCTGTTCACTTCGCTTTATGAAGAGAGGTGTCCCCGCACGTGGTGCGGTCAGCACCCTCACGTCCGTGGGCGCCGGGTGCCTGCCGATCTGCCGTTTGCTGAATTCACGGATCTGGAGACCACAGCTATGCAGAGCCCACTTAAGGGACACGAACTTCGGTACCCGTGGGACAGCCTGGAACCAAGCACCGCGGAGATGAAGGGACAGCGGCATACACAGACTCGTGGGCTGTGGGCTCCCGGCTGGAGGCTGGCCGAGGATTTGGAAGGAACGTGATTGGAAAATTAGTGAAGAGGAAATCTGGGGACAACGGTACGCAGACACAGCTCTCAGAATGGGCAAACATCACAAAGATGCGTGCGTCGCCTGTGAGCGCTCGCCAAAAGGTGACCTCAGCAGAGGAGGAGTTTAACAATCGAGTGGGTAGATTGAACCATCAAATTGTGGTCTCCTTCCCCAGCCACCCCTGTCGCCACCCAGTGGGCTCATGGACAAAGCGGCCGTGGTGGCGGGCGTGGGGCGTGGGGGCCAGGCATGGACTCAGCGACGCGGACGTCCACTCGCCAAGGCCGAGCCGGCTGCTACCCGGCAGAGCGCCGCGGGCCCCGGGCCCCGGGCGGAGTCCACCGCCGAGCCCCCCACGCGGCGCCGTTTCCAGGACGACCGGCCAGCTGCCGCAGCTGCCCGCGGTGGCGGGCTGGTCGCACTGGGTCGTGTTTCGCTCCCACCGGAGCGGACGCTCCGGGCACGGGCTTGCACGCCACGCCGCGGCCCGCACGACGCCCTCCCCGCGCGGGGCGGCTCAGGGAACCCGCTTCCCAGCCGAAGCGGCGCAGCGACCGGCTCGTCCGCACGGCGTGTGCTGGGCTCGCCCTGTTGCCCGCCACCCCGAAGCGGCTGGCTTGACCGGGGCGTGGAGCGGCCCTTCGAAGACTTAGTCGCCGCGCAGCTGGGTGACATGTCCCTGCGGGGCCGGAGGCTGCACTCTGTGCGCTGTGAACGGCACCCAGCCGAAGCGGCGCTGCTTCTCCGGGAGCCGGGATTCACGGCTGCAGGAATCAAGGTGTGGAAATGGGAGGCCACCGCTGGCTGTCACCCCTGGTGACCCACTAGCGAAGTCGTTGCTTCCTGTTCCCTCGACTTCTCGCTCCGCCGGCCTAGAGGTCTTCCACCAGGAGACGTGACAAGGATTCCACAGACTGCCACCCCGGCCACTGCGGGCTCCTCTCGCCGCTGAGTCAACAAGGAGGGGGCTTGTGGCTCGGGCGACCGGTCCCGACTCCAGGTGAAGTCAGGCCATTGCGTCACAGTGGAGCTGGGGAAGCGTCTGGAATTCAGGGGACTCCTTAGGTGGCTCGTAGTATAGCCACGCCCCGTGCTGGGGATCAGGGGAAACTAACCGTCCAATCCAGGCAGAGCTCGTAAGGGCACGGACCCGTCAGGAAGAAGCGTTTGCGTCGCCCCATCAGATAAAGGACCACGGCCAACTAAGGTGCCTGCCAAAGGCCCGGGGAATACGGAATGGTGAGCGGAAGAAGGCAGTTGCAAAAACCGCCACGATCACGTGACCACTTGCAAACTAACACGGGGACTCTGATTGATATGAGTATTCCCTCTTTATTTCGCTGTGACTACATGTGTTTTCTTTCTTCTTATTCCCTTATCACGTAAGTCAAGATGTATTGACTCTGTATCAGAGTATTGTTAATTTTACATCATAGTATTTAGTATTTAAGTTATAGGATACCAAGGAGAAAAGTAAACATCAATCGAGGACTTGACCTCCTCTTCTGACTTGACCTCCTCTTCTGGAGAGAAAGTTAGTGCGTTTTCCATCGTACACAAGATGGTGTGTTGTGTTAGGCAGAATTACGTGACCTGGTACTTCTTTATTTGGAGATCAAGTATGGTTTTAAGAGATTTGTATGGGCACCAAGTTGACAAAGGGTAGACCTGTGATGGCTAATTTTATGTGTCAACTTGACTAGCTGTGGGGAGTCCAGGTTAAACATTATTTCTGAATGTGTCTGTGAGGGTGTCTGTGGGTGATATTAGTGTGTGACTCGCTGGGTGGGCATCACCCAACCTGCTGAGGGCCTGAACAAAAGGTGGCAGAGGAGGAATTCGCCCCTTTCTTCCTGCCCCGTTGGGCTGGGACATCTCATCATCCTCTCCTGCCCTCAGACTGCGACAGACGCCCTCAGCCCCCCTGGCTCTCAGGCCTTCAGACCCAAACAGATTTGCACCAGCCGCTCCCTTAGGTCCCCAGCTTGCAGATGGCAGATCGTGGGGTTTCTGCACCTCCAGAATCGTGTGAACCGATTCTCACAATAAATCTCCTTTTATATGCAAATATCCTATCGACTCGATTTCTCTGCAAACTAACACAGTTCCTTAAAGGAACACTGGGCACTCAGGAAATATGTGTCTACCACACAACCTCAAACCTCACATGAAATACATTCCCGTCTACAGCCATGCCACCCTGAACGTGCCCTACCTTGTCTGATCTTGGAAGCTAATCAGGGTCGAGCCTGGCTAGTACTTGGATGGGAGACTAGTTAGGAAGACCAGGTACTGTAGGCATAAATAATAATAATAATAATAATAATAATAATAATAATACATTCCCAATTCTGGATGGCTGTAAGATATATATACATTTTTTAATTATTTTCCAAATATATATATTTTTAATGAAACTATAAAAGTACTATAAAGAAAATGGTGATAAATGTTTACATAATCTTGAAATAAAGACGTACTTCCTGTGTATAACTCCAAAGGCAAAACCCACAAAAAGACACTTTGACTACATAGAATGTAATCTCTGTGTGGCCGAGAGAAATAATATAGATACTAATAAAGAAAGCAAATAATTATCTCATATTCGCTGTATTCCAGGCACTGTTAGAAGCACGTTCTGAACTCATTCAGTCTCTATAACAAGCCTACCAAGTGTTAATATCATCCCCAATTAGAGATGAAAAACGAAGGCTCTGATAGTGAAGGAGTACGTCCGAGGTGACAGAGCCAGGAGGCGGCAGGCAGTGTGACCCGTCTGCTCCTACCCACAGAAGAGACACGCGCCAGACTGGGCAACGGGAGGACATTTCATAAAGCATACACGAAAAGCAAAGAGTAATATCTTTATTACGGTAATACACACACAGGCGCACACATACATTCTGATCGATAAGAAAAAGATAAAGACCTCGATAGAAAAACAGGCAGAAGAAGTTGTTCAAAAAGACAATCCACAAAGGAAGTGATTCCGGCAATGCCTGTAAAATCATTCAGCTGCACCAGCTGTCAAAGAGAGGCGCGTGCACACAGAGCATCTTCCCACCCCATCGGACTGGCGAAGACTCGGGCGTCGTCGCCACGGCGGGGAGCACCGCAAGCTGGGTTCTGCGGGAAGCGGTCCGAGATGAAATCAGTGGTCAACGGGACGTGTCCTAGGGACTGGCCTTGGGGTCAATACCTGTGGAAGGGAGGGAAAGGAGGCACCGGGCAGAAGGAGAAGGAAAACTGTGACACAGACCAGGTGACAGCTTCCACAGGGAACGCCTGAGCTGGGATGGCCCCTCGAGAATTGTCCTCAGTTGGGTGGAGCTGGCTGACCTTTAGACCCCCCACATCGATGTGTCATTGGATGAGGCCGCTTGGCAAGAGTCATGACCTGAGCGAGGTGGCTTTTTGCAGCTGAGCAATTTCTGAAGGTGCTGACAGATGAAGGCGCTCCCAGCAGCCAGGGTGACAGGCTCTGGGTGACTCATAACAAAGATATAGAAAAACCATATTAAAAGCCATTTAAATAGGCAACCCATTTCGCATACTCCATAACAGAGGGTAAAAGGGCTTAGCATTCTCCATCCCCCCCACCCCGTCTGCTCTTGGAGACCACCCGTGACCCTGCTACATATGCACATATGCGCCAGGAATAAAAAATGGCAGACTTCAGACCAAAATACTGATAATGGTTATGGGTAAGTGATGATATTAGGGGTGATTTTATTTTCTTCATTATATTTTTGTTACTTTTTCTTTTTTTTTTCTTTTACAATAAGCGTGAATTAATTTTATAACTGGAAGAGTATTTTCAATTTTAAAAGAAGATGGAAAGTTTCACTTCCCAACAAGATGGAGTAATAGAGATGGGATTTATCCTCCGGCCTGAAACAACCAAAATAAACTGGACTAAGTATATGAAATGAGAGTTCTCAACTCGCCGGATTTCAGGCAACAAAACACCGTAATCCTTGAGAATATGGAAACAAATAACATGAACCCCGCAACTACCCTGCTGACTTCCAAGGGCTTGGGTGCTGGGCACATGGAGAGATGTTGGTCGAAGGGCTCAAAGTTTCACTTGCACGGGAGGAATAAGTCCCTGGGGTCTGACGTACACGTGGCGACGGCAGTTAATGATGCTACGCAGTGTACCTGAAAGTCGCTAAGAGAGAAGGTTTTAAATGTTCTCATCACACACGAAAAACCCCTAAAGCCATGTGAGGTGACGGATGTGTTCATTAGCTTGATCGTAGTAATCATTTCGCAATGTAGACGTATATCAAAACATCACGTTGTATACTGTAAATATATACAATTTCTATTTGTCGATTATACCTTAATAAGGCTGAAAAAAGTTTAAAAACATTAGACTAATTGAGGCCTCAAAAATTATGAATGAGAGATTTACATTTTTCCCACACTAAGTCTTTGAAACCTGGTGTGTATTTCACGCTAACAGCACATGTCATCTTGGACCGGCAATATTTCAAGCGGCTTGTGGCCACCATACTGGCCAGGGCATGTCTAGAGAATGACCATGGGAAGGGGTGGCTGAAGAGGGGTGGCAGATATAAATATACTGATAGATAGATAGATAGATAGATAGATAGATAGATAGATAGATAGATAAATAGACAGATAGATGATAGATAGATCGCATTTTTTTATCCATTCATCCTTCGGTGGACTCTTAGGTTGATTCTGTATCTGGCTATTGTGAATAACACTGCAGTGGACATAAAGAGTAGATATCTCTTCAAGCTCCCGATTTCATTAATTTTGGATTTATATACCTAGAAGTGGATTGCTGCATCATAAGGTAGTTGTAGTTTTAATTTTTTGAGAACCTCCTCTCTGTTTTCCACAGAGGCTGCACCAATTTACATTCCCAGCAACAGTGCACGAGGGTTCCCTCTTCTCCACATCCGCCCCAACACTCATCTTTGTCTTCCTGGTGACAGCCTTTCTAACAAGTGTGAGGTGATGTCTCACTGTGGTTTTGACTTGCATTTCCCTGATGATTAGTGATGTCAAGCATTTTCTTACATACCCATTTGTATGTTGCCCTTCTATATGTCTTCTTTTGAGAAACGTCTGTTCAGGTCTCGAGTCCATTGTTTAATTGGGTCGTTTGAGTTCCTTATACATACATTTTGAATATTAACTCCTTATCATATGCATAGTTCGAAAATATTTCCTCCCACTCTGTGGGTGGTCTCTTCACTCCGTTGGTGGTCTCCTTTGCTATGCAGAAGCTTTTTAGTTTGATGCAGTCCCATTTGTCTGTTTGGGCTTTTGTGGCTTGTATTTTTAGGGTCATATCCAAAAAATAATTGCCCAGAACCATATGAAGAAGTTTTTTTCCCTGTTATCGTCATTAATCATTCTTAAAATTTAAATACATGTTGAAAAGATTATATTTGGGACATATCGGATCGAATAAAATATATTATTTAATTTCGTCTGGGTGTTTTTATATGTTTAACGTGGCTACTAGAAAATGTTGAACTACGTACATGGCTCACATTTACACCTCCAATGATATCTCTATCATGATGCTTTGGACCTCGCCCTTGCCCAGACTGTGCCCCTTCCACAACCTGTTTCAAGCCTGCCACCTCCAGACCATCACCTCTCGTCCTTCCAACTCACCGCCGCTGGTGCCCTCACGCCAACAACTGTCAAACCCACCAAGGTCCTCAAGGAATAAACTGGTCTTTCCACCTTTTAACTGCCCGTCCTCTCCCTCATATGCTCACTCCCTCTCCTCCCCTGCCGGGATTCCGTGGTCCTTCGCTGTGACCCCTGTCTTACGCACCTCCGCTCTCTCTCTCTCTCTCTCTCTCTCACTTCATTGTGTCCACTGGGAAAACCTTGGACCCAGTGAATTACAACACCTGGCCGGCACCTGAATGAAGCTGAAGGAAAACTTGCAAATGTGGAATTTGGCCCCACACTTCTGCACTAGCTCCTCCCCCCTCAGGAGCTCTCTGCAACCCTTGCTTCCCTCTCTATTGGGACACTCCTGTCATATCTCATTAGAAAAAGAGCCTCTTGGTTCCTCATTCCATTTCCTTCCTCTTTTCAGTAAGACACTGAAAGTATCGATTCTCGGTCTCCAATTCCTCTCTTCCCATTTTCTCTTGAACCCATTTCCACCCAGCTTTTGCCTCTTACCGCTGCACCAAAAGCCTGAGATGGCTCCTCTGTTTCACTTGGGATGACAGCTGAAGTCCTCAGAATGGCCCACAAGACCCTATATGATCCCTACGTGCCCTGATCACCCATTATCATTGCCCCCAGCAGCCACCATTCCACGGAGCAGCCAGGCCAACCATTTGCAGCCAGAGGACCCCTTCTTCCCGGCTGACAAGAGGACCTAGAAATCCCACAGCCCACACCCATACTCTAGCCACAATCTCACGTGGTGTTGAGGATGGGAGCAGTAAGAAATCTGATTGGCCAAACATTTTAGCCAAAGTTCTTGAGAACTGTCTAAATTATTGTATTAGATTAAGGTGACCCGAATGAACTCTCTCTTCCTGCCTCCTGCCCCCGCCACTTCTTAAAACCCAGCAGATGGTACCTCTCAAGGAAGAGCAGAGGAATTAAGTAGAAAAATAAAGACGCCCTGTTTTCTTTGCACATCTGAAAAATTGTGAGTGATTTTTGACCCTACTACATATACACATATGCACAGGGAAAAAAGATGACAGACTTCAGACCAAAATATTAATACCGGTTATGGATGAATGATGACATTAAGAGTGATTTTATTTTCTTCTTTAAATTTTTGCTGTTTTTTTTTATAATGAGTGTGAACTAATTTTATAATTGGAAGAGTATTTTCAATTTTAAAAGATGGAGATGGAAACTTTCACTCCCAAACAAGATGGAGACTGGATTTATCCTCCTGCCTGAAACAACCAAAATAAACTGGAGTAAATATATGATACGAGAGTTCTCAGCTCATTGGATATAAGGCAAGAAAATACAATAGTCCTTGAGATTATGGAAACGAATGAACCCCACAATTACCCCGCTTACTTCCTTGAGAGTTCCTAAGCCATGGCACAGAAAATGGTAGCCAGGTGGAATCTGGCAAATTACTTGAGTTGAAGAGACAGAATTGAGTCCAGGGAGACCAAGATGGCTAGAACTCTTAGGACAGAATACCAGAGAAGACAGAGCTGTACAGAGGCAGAACCCCGAAATCTGCAGAGTCCCCCTCAAGCATTCAGCAGAGAACTGATCAGCACATACCTCAGAGAAAACAACACAAGGCTGGAAAAGAACCATCTGAAAGGGTTAGCAGTGACAGTACCTGGTATTCACATATGGCTGTGAATAGTATCTGCTCCAACCATCCAGACTGGAAAACTCATAATGCGTGGCGCATTGGGTAAAGTACTCAGGAAGGTCTTGTCTCGGTAGTGGGCAATAATTACTCCTAGAATAAATAATCCTTGATGGCTACTACGCACCTGCCTAACACGTCATAAGTCATCCCTAGAGCGAATCACACTGTCCAGGTAACTTAACTGTACTCTAAGACAAAGCACAAAAATATTTAGAGCAGTAAAAAATAATAATAATAATAATAATAATCTAGCACCCAGCGAAATAAAATGGACAATATTTGGCATCTGATCAAAAATTTCCAGACATGCAAAAAAAAGCAAGAAATTATAAAGAGAATATTCAACTACAATCACCTCAGAACTGAACTAGATATTAGATTTAGCAGACAAAGACATTATAACAGTTACTAAAACTGTATTTCATATGTTTACGTGTTATATAGAGTCATGAAAGACATTTAAAAGACCCAAATCAACTTTTTAGAGATAAAAACTACAATATGTGAAATGAAAAGAACACTTCATGAAATTAATGATAAATTGGCATTAAAGAAGAAAATTAGTTCATTCAAAGACATAGCAATAGGAACTACCCAAAATAAAGCAGGGAGAAAAAAAAACTTTTTTAATGAAAAGAATATCAATGAGTTGTGAAACAACTTCAAATAGCCTAACACACATATAACTGGAGTCTGCAAAAGAGAGTTCAGAAAAATATTTAAAGAAATAATGGCCTCAAATTTTCCAAATTTGATGATAACTATAAATCTACAGATCCAGGAATTTCAACAAATCCAAAGTCCAAAGAACATGACGAAAACTCTATCAAGGCACATCATAATCAAATTGCTCAAAACCAGTAATAAAGAGAAAATCTGAAAAGTAATCAGAGGAAAATAAACACATTGTGTATAGAAAAACAAAGATAAGAATGGCAGCAAATGTCTTACCAGAAACAATGCAAGAAAACAGTTCAGCAACATCTGTAAAATACTGAAAGGATAACTACCAAAATAGAATTCTATACCCAGCAAAAATACCTTTTTAATGAAAGCAAAACACAGATAATTTCAGGCATACACAATCTTAAAGAACTTACTAGCAGATCCACACTCTGGGGCATGTTAAAGGGTATCAGTCACATGGAAGGAAAATGATTTCAGGTAAAAAGATGAATCTACACAAAGGAACAAAGAGCGCTGGAAATGGTAGCTACACGAACAAATAGATAATATTTTTTCTTATTTAAATTTCTTTAAAGAATAATATATTACATAAACAAAAATGATATATTGTGGGGTTTTATAACATATGCATAAACAAAATGAATGACAACATAAAGGCTAAGAGGGAAGATATGGTGATATATCACTATGAGGTTCTTATACTATTTGTGAATATGCGTGATACAACATCGCATGAACATAAACTGTGATTAGTTAAATATGTATACTGTAAGCCTCAAAACAGCCATTGAAATAACAAAATAAAGGCTAATAGCTAAAGAATCAACAAAGGAATAAAATGGAATTATAAAAATTACTCATTGAAAGCAGAAATAGAGGAGAAAGAAAGAGCAAATGAACAAATAAAATAATTAGCAAGATTATAGACTTCAGCCTAACCATATCAACACTCACATTATGTGTAAATGATCTAAACACCCTAATTTAAAGACAGAGATTGTTAGATCGAATTAAAAAGCACCATCCAAATACTTGCTACCTCCCAGAGATGTACTTTAAATGCAAAGAAATCAACAAGCTAAAAGTAAGAGGAAGGAAAAAAGACATGCCGTTCTTGGTCAAAAGAAAGCTAAAGTGACTATGTTAATATCAGACAAAGTAAAGATCATTTTGTAGTGATAAAGGTTAAAGGTGCTAATTCATCAAAAGCACATAACAATCCTGAACACTGATGCACTTAATAACAGAGTTTTAAAATACATGAAGCAAAAACTGTTAGAACAGGCAAGGAGAAATAGACAGCTCCACAATTAAAGCTGGAGATTTCAGCAATTTTCAATAATTGCTAGAACAAGTAGACAGAAAATCAGCAAGACTATATTAGACTTGAACATTATCAATCAACTTGATAGTTATCAAACATTTCACCCAACAACAGGAAAATAAATGTTCTTTGCAAGTGCACAGGGAACATTGATCAAGACAAATCATGTTCTTGGCCAGAAAATAAGTATCAACAACTTTTAAAGGATTTATATAGTTCAAAGTATGTTCTCCCACGACAATGGAATTAAATGACAAGTCAATAACAGAAAGATATCTCAAAAATCTTCAATTATTTAGAAACTAGAAAACATACTTCTAAAAAAAAAAAACATCAATCAAAGAAGAAATCAAAAGGGGAATTAGAAAGTATTTTGAACCGAAGGAAAATGAAGACACAACGTATGATAATTTGAGGACTACCATTTGTAATGGTCTGAATTGTGTTCCTCAAAACATCCGTATGTTGAAGCCCCAAGTGATTATATTTGGAGATGGGGCCTTTAGGGAAGAAATCAAGGTTAAATGAGGTGATAAGTGACCTGACAGAAATACCACAAAAGCAGCACTTGGGGGGATGTATGTAACATTAAATGCCTATAGTAGAAAAGAACAATCGAATCAATGGCCTCAGCATCCACTTTAAGAGACCAAAGGAAGAAGGGCAAATTTAACATGCAAAAAAGGAAATAATGATTAAAGTAGAAATCATTGAAATAGAATACAGAAAAAAAAACAATAAATAAAATCAGTGAAACCAAAAACTGATTCTTTGAGATCAATAAAGTAGATAAACCTCTCACTAGACTGATCAGAGGGAAAAAAAGAAAGAAGACACAAATTATCAAAATTAGGCATGAAAGAGATGAGATCACCAGACTCCACAAATATCAAAAGGATTATAAAGGAAGATAGGCCCAGAAATTAGACAAGTCAAATTAAATGCACATTTCCTTGACTAACACAAAGTATCAGACTTCTCAAGAAGAAATAGATAACCCGAATAGGTTTATCTATTACCTATTTATCTGTCTATTATCTATTCATGACCTTTACCTGTTAAAGAAATAGCATTTATAGTGCCAAACCTTCCCTGAGAGAAAATTCTAGGCCCAGATGTCTTCACTGGTGAATTCTACCAAATATTTGAGGAAGAAATAATACTCATTCTACATAAACTGTTCCAGAAAATTGAAAAAAGAGTGAATATTTCCTAGCACATATGAGACCAGTATTACCTTGATACTAAAATCAAAGATATAAGGAAGGAAGGAAGGAAGGAAGGAAGGAAGGAAGGAAGGAAGGAAGGAAGGAAGGAAGGAAGGAAGGAAGGAAGGAAGGA
>CM053509.1:1763890-1774185 GCA_028627145.1 Eidolon dupreanum | reverse complement strand
AGAAAGAAAGAAAGAAAGAAAAAGAAAAAAGAGGGAAGGAGGAAGGGAGGAAAGGAGGAAAGGAGGGCAGGGGGAGGAAGGAAGAAAACTACAGATCGATATTCCTCCAAAATTGTAGCAAACAGAATGCAACAATATGCAAAAAAGGATCATACATCATGACCAAGTGGGAGTTATCCAGAACTGAAGATTAAATTGTATACAGGCTATAGCATGGATGAATCTCAAAATCACAATGCGGAGTGAAAGAAAGCAGATACTAAAAGTGCACATACTATATGATTCCATTTATATAAAATTCCAGAAAATTCTGTAAAATACATAGTAACAGAAAGCAGATCAGTGCTTGCGGGGCGGGGGGGCGGTAAGGGGGACGGGGGCGGACCAGGAGGAGCATGGGAGAGGACTCCAAACAGACACCAGGGGGGAGTGGGGGGCGGTGAGTCTGTTATCTTGGTTATGGTGAAGGTTTCATAGGTGGGTCCATGTCAAAACATATCGAATCGAACGCTTTGAATATGTGCAGTTTACTGTCTGTCGGTCGCTTAAACCTCAATAGTCTTTTATGGAAATGGAATGAAGGTCCCACACGTGAGAGGATGTTTCTCTCTTGTCCAAACCTGTCTTCCTGGCTCTCTGCTGTCGACAGATGACTCACTGGACAGGCTGATGCTGGAGCCCCGGGAACCCTGCCCTCCGCAAAGCTCGGCAATCCCAGGAGACTGCGTGATGGGGTGCGGACACTCGGGGTCCAGCTGCAACTGCTTTAAAGAGCCAGAGTTCCGTATTTCCAGAGATGCGAGCCTTAGGCTGCCGGGGGCCGGAACCAGACGACCTCCTCGCACCCGCTTCCTTCCAAGCTCCTGGCGGCCAGGCACGTCCTCCTGGAGGCGGTGACTTTGGTGCAGCCCCAAAAGAACCCAAGCCTGGTGTCCGATGCTCTTGGCAACGGCTCAGACCAGGGGTTCCCAAACTTTGGTGACACTTGCATCAAAGCGGGGTGGGGGGGCGGGGAGGGCTGCTGAGCCAGAGTGTAGACTCAGGAGATTCTAACACCTGCAGATGTTTGCAAACCCCTCGCTCGGAACCCGGGTGACCATAATAGGGCCCCCCTCACTGTGCCCGAGTGCAGTGTGGAAACAGGCCACGTGTCCATGAATTGCCTCTGGTGGCGGCTTGGAGGGGGAGCTCGAGCAGGGCAACAGGAAAGGAGGAATCGCCTTGGTGGAGGAATTTCAGGGAGAAGTCACGGAAGGGTGCGGACTGGGGAGTGTGGGGGGAGGATGGCCGCCATGGCCAGGCCACATGGCCTGTTTTCCCTTCAGAAGGGAGAGAAGGCCACGGGCCAGAGCAGAAGCATCGCGGGCTCCCTGCCTCCCTGGCTTAAACGCTGCTGGGGGCGGGAGGAGGGAACTGGAGGAGGGACAGAATAGCAAGAGCAGAGCAGGCTGGGAGGGAGAGGGACGCAGCAGGACGAGCTGAGCTGTCGCCAGGGACAGCAACCTGCCAGAGGGTGCTGGGGATGGGGTGCACGCCCTGGAGATGCTGTGAGGCTAGCAGCGGCCAGCCACCCCACGCCGACAGCTCAGGACACCACCTCCCATTGCCTGTCCCGCAGACCCGCCTCCTGAGAGTGCCACATCAGCAGCCTGCCGTCCCCATCATACGGGAAGACCATCGCGTCACAGAGAGACCTCGGACTTTGCACCTCACAGACAGGGTTCAAATTCCAGCGTTATCGCTGTCCAGCCTTACCCCTGACAGGCTCAAAGTGCAGGGGCGGGAAGCTCAAGAGCGAGCTCACCCGCGGGGCCCGGCTCAGGGTCCGTCCCTGGCCCTGGCCGCCCTCGGCTTCCTACGACGTGTTCTTCCCCATCAAAGAGCCCCACTGAGGCGAAAGCTTTGCGACTCGAAAAGCCTGATCCACCCCAAGGAGGCGCCCGGGTGCACCTCGCGGGGACAGTCAGCGTTGTTGTAGGGATTGACGAGGTCCTGACGGCTGTGCACCCAGAAGGCGCCCGCGCGCTGGTGCCTGGGGTCCCTATGGGACCACACTGCCTCACCCTTGACCGAGAGACCCTGCGTCATGTGGATTTCCCTCTAAAACCTGAGGCTCCGGAGAGAAAATCGCGTCACAGGCCAGCTTGTTTAGAAAGAAGGCACTTCGGTTTTTAGACACTGTGGTTTTCTTCTCGGTGCTGGGATCTGAATAAGAAAAACTGAGTCTGCAAAGGGAGAAGGGACATCAGCAGGTTTGTTGTTCCACAGATTGTCCCTCTCAAGTAAACACACCTAACGATGCCTGCTCACCTAACGCACCAGGTGAGCTGGGGCCTCCGCCCCGCGCACGCTCCGCGCGCCGCCAGCATCCTGCACCCACCCGCCTCGGACACTGTCGCCGGGAAGCGCGTGGGGCCGACGGAGCTGAGCGTCCCGCGCGCAGCGCTGCGTGTGTGTGCAGAAGCTCGGCGCCGTGAACGTCAGCGCTTGACGACGAGTCGTCTGTTATCGCCCCCGCCCCCGGTCTGGGGCTGACCGGGCTCGGCCAGGCGGTCCTGGCTCCGGGCCTCCGCTGCGGCCCAGGCGGTGGCTAGGGTCAGTCTCGCGCTCACGCGGGCGCTCCCGGCGCTGCGGGGACACCCGGCGCCCGGCCTCCGCATGCAGGCTGGCCTCTGTGCAGCGTGCGGCCGCGGGGCGGGGGCCCTTTGAGCGTCCAGGGAGAAAGCCCTTTATGACCCAGCATCTGCAGTCACGCAGCGTCACTTCCGTCACAGCCACAGGCCACCCGGTCCCAAGGAAAGGGAACAGAAGCCCCACATCCGGATGACAGGACTGTCTTTGGCACGGTGTAAAGCCGGGCGTGCGGGATGGGAGACCATGTTGAGGCCGCCTTGGGAGCAAACCCTGCCGCCCCAACTTCCAGGTACAGAGCCCATCACTACCTCTTCCTAATGCAGTCTCCAGGGAGACCTGCCGGACGGTGCCTTGTGAACGTGGCTGTCACTACTGTCTGAGTTATGAACTGACAACCAACGAGCATGCGTTTCTTTGAATAATAATAATCTATGATTCTGACTTGCCGCTGTTCAAATTCATCTTCTTCCCACCTCTCCCGGTCAAAGCCGTGTTGCCCTAATTCGGGGCAGATCTGTCCCCCCAGTTGTTCTGGCTGCTCCTGAGGCTAGCTTCGCCCACGTGAGAGGCGCCTGCGGGGTCCCGCGGGGCAGCAGGGTGGGGCGCAGGGCGGTAGCAGGGGAGCCGCCCACACCAGAGTCAAGTGCTGCCGTCTCGGGCCTTCACGCCCCAGAGTCAAATCGGCAGAGATGCAAAAGCAAAGGAGAGGTGGGGACCGCAACAGCGCGCCCCGCACTCCAAGGCCACTCTGCTCCAGCTCCAGCTGATGTGGACAAGAAAGGCTCTGTCTCCGTGACAGGTCCTGCACAGCATGAGTGATGGCAAGTGTCCCCATTTGAGCTCATTTGTTTAGGGCTAGTTTCTAGTCTTTTAGCAACTGGGGTGTGTTGGAATCATTTAACTCAGACCCTCTCACTAAGGGCCCCCTTCTGGGCATGCTCTAAGCTGGGACTGGGGCGGGGGGATTCAGACACAGCCAGGGAGAGGGGCCTGGGAGACAGCCTTCCCTCCAGGCCTCAGAAGGCACCAACCCCATGACACCTCGCATGCAGACTTCCGGCCCCCAGAGCTGTGAGGCAGTAACTTCCTGTCGTTAAGGCACCCAGTCCGTGGTACTCTGTCATGGCGGCCCAAGATACTGACCCACCTGTCCTGCTGACTTCCCGAAATGAAATGACCGTGTGGAGGTGCTGTGCAAAGGGCAAGTGCCACTGAGTCATTCATGCCACAAGCACCCATCGACACCTATGGGGTGCAGGGGCCACGCCTGAGTGCTGGGCTTGGCATGACCAACTTCTAAAGTCCTTGATTTCAGCGGTCACCAACCTCTGAGCACCAGGGACCGGTGCTCCTATGAGAATCTAACGCCCGATGATCTGAGGCGGAGCTGAGGCGGTGACGCCAGCGCTGGGGAGCGGCTGCAGACACAGACGGAGCTTCGCTCGCCTGCCACTCACCTCCTGCTGTGCAGCCCGGTTCCTAACAGGCCACTGACTGGTACTGGTCTGCTGCCTAGGGGTTGCAGTCGCCTGCTTTATTTGCTTCCTTTATTCTCTCAGCCACCCTTTAAGTAGAATCTGCCTCAGACTGTTAGAGTCCTCAATAGCTCCTAGTTAATCATTAAGCGCATAGCAGGTATATAATCAATATATGTAAAATCGATTTAGTATAGATTTGTAACAGCTGCAAATTATTCAATGGACAAATCTATATGTGGGTGCACTGCTTATTTTAAGTCTTCAGCAACATCCAGAAAAATTAATCATGGTTTAGGTGCAAAGTAGCCTCATTTATTTTGTACCATGACAGGCCTGCCTTGCTCTGCGGGGTGTAATACATTGGGCCCTAAGTGATGGCATCTCGTTTGCTTTCATGGCCTCAACCCACCTTGCATGGGTGCAGATCACGGTCTTGGAGAGTGTTTCGAAGTGAAGTTGTTCTGGGTGTAGCCAACTGTAGATAAAAGGCATTTCATGTGAAGGATCATGCAGAACCTTAATTCTAATAACCTTGTAAGTCATTTTAAACTGACCTTTTGAGAGCTCTGTTTTAATCTCCAATAGGAATGGAAGAAAGGGAAGGAGCGAGGGAAAGAGGGAGAGAGGGAGGAAGGGAGGGAAGGAGGGAGTGAGGGAGGGAGGGAAGGAGTGAGGGAGGGAGGGGAGGGAGGGAGGGAGGGAGGAAGGAAGGAAGGAAGGAAGGAAGGAAGGAAGGAAGGAAGGAAGGAAGGAAGGAAAAAATATTTAGGGCAAAAGCAGTCACTGCAGTGTGTGGACATCAAGTGACTCTGGGCAGAACGGTTTTTAGCACGACAAAGACGAGCATGCCAAGTGCATAAATTAGAATGTGATCTTTTCCTTGCAAACAGTGAATAATTATAGATGCCAAGTGTCTCAGGGAAAATCTGCTGAGCATATGGCCCTTTTTTGCCTTCATGCCACGTCTCTTCGCTCCTCCAGGGACCAAAGAAACCAGCATGAATTCACAGCTGGCCACAGCATCCTGACCCATGAGAAATAAATGAGGACAGGCTTTTAATTTCCAGAGGAACAAGCTTCCATCTCCCATGTTCAACACAAACACATTTACTGAGAGGCTGATACGCCAGGTCTCATGGGCTTACAGGAAGGGTCCTTCATGCACAGAAGGGGCGTATGACCTTGTCTGATGGCCCAGTTCCATGATCACTTATCGAGTGATTACTGCACATCAGGCCCTGTGCTCAGCTAGGGAGTAAAAGACCAAGAGGAATACACCGCGGCTCCTGCCCCTAAGGGGAGTTGGGATTCACGAGCGAGAGAGAGAGATTCACAAAGAGTCACGTATTTTCTTTTTCATTCTCATAGCAATCTATAAAGGTGACACAACCATCACACCCATTTTATAGATGTGGCATCTGCAGCACGAGGCTCAGCCACTCCCCCGTGGTGGCGTTAGGAGGTAGAGGAGGTGATGCGTGGATCTAGCTGGGCTCTAAGCACCAGACTAAAGTGGTAATCCCAGCCCACAAGATGTAAGAGATCCCAAGTAAGAGATGGGGGCGGGGAGGTAAGCAGCCTGCAGGAGAGGACAAAGAAAATGCTCCCCAAGAGGTGCTGAGATGGTGCCCTTAAAACCCAGAGAAGGAGTAATAATGACAGAGAGACTGGGAGGGGCGTCAGAGACAGGGTGGATTTTGAGCTGAGTTTGAAAATCAGGGAGGATTTCCATAGGCATGGAGGTTGAGGAAGCCCCGCACAGGCGCAGGCGAGAGCGGAGGCTGGACCGTGAGGGGTGGGGCTCCCAGGGAAGGGGAGGGGATCCGGAGGGAGCAGAGGCACCACTGAAAATAGCACATTGAAAAGTTACACACTGTGCCCAACTGGGATCTATTTCTGGAATGCAAAGATGGTTCAACATATGAAAATCAGTTGGCGTAACACACCACTTCACAGCACGTAAGGGAAAAAAACACACATAATTATCTTAATTAATGCAGGAAAAGCATTTGACAAAATTCAACAACTCTTCATGATATGTAAACACTCAACAAACAGAGGGAAACAACCTCACTATAACATGGCTACACAGAAAAAGCCAACAGCTAACATTATACTCAATGGTGAAAGACTGAAAGTTTCTCCTCTAAGATCAGGAACAAGACAAGGATGACTGCTCTCAACATTTCTATTCAACATAACACTTGAAGCCCTAGCCAGAGCAATTAGTCAAGAAAATGAAAAAAAGGGGGTGCATCCAAATTGGAAAGAAAGAAGTAAAGTTATCTCTACAGAAAACGTGATCATATATGTAGAAAGTCCTAATGATTCCATTTTAAAAAAACTGTTAAAACTAATTAATGAATTTGGCAGTGTCAAGATACAAAAATCAACACACGCAAGTCAGTTGTTTCTATAGACTAACAATGAACAACACGCCAAAGGACATTAAGAAAACAATTCTATTTACAACAGCATAAAAAGAAGAAACTACTTTAGAAAAACTTAATCAAGGAGGTAAAGATTTGTTCTAGGAACTACAAAGCATTGCTGAAAGATGTTAAAAGAGACACAAATCATCAGTAGACACCCTATGTTCATGGACTGGAAAGTGTAATATTGTTCAGATGTGAAAGCTACCCAAAGCAATCTACAGATTTAATGCAGCACCTATCAGAATCCCAACGGCATTTTTTGAAGAAACAGAGAAATACACCTTAAAATTCATATGGAATCTCGATGGATCCTGAATAGGCAGAGCAATCTTGAAAAGGAAGAACAAAGTTGCTGATTTCAAAACATATTGCAAAGCTACAGTAATCAAAATAGCATGATACTGTCTCAAAGACAGACATATATAGAACAATGGAATAGAATAGAGAGCCCAGAAATAAAACCTCACATATATAGTCGAATGGTTTTCAACAAGGTTACGAAGGCCATTCATGGGGAAAGGTCTCCATTTCATGACGAACATTCTCTTCATGAAATGGTTTTGGGAAAAATGGATATCCACATGCAAAAGAATAAAGTTGGACCCTTATACTATACACAAAAATTAACTCAAAGTGAAACAAAGATCTAAATATAAGAGCAAAGACTATGAACTCTTAGAAGAAAACAGAGAGGAAAAAGCTTATGACATTGGATAAACAGGACTACAGCCAAACTTAAAACTCCTGTGCATCAAAGGACATAATCAACAGATTGAAAAGGCAACCTATGGGAGAAAATATTTGCAAATCATATATCTGATCAGGAGTTCATATCCAGAATATATAAGGAAATCCAACAACTCAACGACAAAAACAACAAACAACCCACCCAATTCAAAGGACTTGACTAGATATTTCTCCAAAGAAGATATGCAAATAGGCAACGAGCTTATGAAAAGATGTTCAACATTACTAATAATTAGGGAAATGCACATCAAAACCATGATGACATATTACCTCACGCCAGATAGGTTGGCTACTACCCGCCCCCCAAAAAAGAGTTTTGGTGAGAATGTGGAAACACCTTGTGCACTGTTGGAGGGAATGTGAAATGGTGCCGCCTCTGTGGAAAACAGTATGGCAGGTCCTCAGAAAACAGAATTACCACAGGATCCAGCAACTCTGCTTTTGGTTATACATCCAAAAGAACTTGAAGCGGGGTCTCAAAGAGATATCTGTACTCTCATGGTCCTAATGGCATTATTTACAATAGCCAAAAGCTGGAAGCAATCAGAGTGTCCCCCAAGGGATGAGCGAGTAAACAAAATGTGGCATATCCACAGGATGAACTGCCATTCAGCTTTAAAAAGAAGAAAATCTTGGAGAACCGGGCAAAATGGCGTAGATGATAGAAGCTTCGCTCATCCCCGCTTGCGACATCAAAGTTGAGATGGAAACACGGAGCAAATAGCAAGCAGAGCTGTTTGGGATCTAGATGAACAGGAGCCCTATGACTAGGGAGAGAAATCACTAATCACCCTGCAATGGTAGAAGGTAGGACGGGTCGAGGACGCGAGGCTGCCTGGTCCCTCACAGCTGAGTGGGACAGAGACTGCGGCAGCGGCAGACGCCTCTTAAAGGGGCCACATCCCCGAGTGAACTGTCACAGTGATGGACCTGCTTGCTCTTACAGGGGACACCGAGTTGACGGAGCGAGGGCCGGAGGCGAGGTTCTCTCCCAGACGGAGGTGCTGGCGGTATCCATTGCTCCTCTGTTGAGCCCTACCCACTCCCAGGGTGCTGACGCTGCCCTGCCATAGCCCAGACATCACCAAACTGGATGACAGAGGTCGCTCCACCCAGAGGAGTCCCTGAAACCCCGCCTTCCCCAGCTCGTGGCCCCACTCAAGCCACATCCAGGTGAGTCCTCGGTGAGTCAGATGCTCCTTGCTGAGCAGCGCCTAGACCCACACTGGTGGCATCTGGCCTCAGTTTCAGCGTGGCTTCTTTGGGGCAGCTATAAGCACAGAATCTGTGGATTGCTTGTTGAATCGCAAGAGGTGGCCCCGGAGAATCACAGGCGGGGGCTAAGTTTGGCCTGCAGCTGAACCCCTCTCAGGACTGTGCCACAGGATGCCTACCACACAAAGCTGCACTAATAAGAGCGGGAGACTTAAGAGCTTTGCTTAGTACACAGAAACAGACACGGAAAGGCAGCCCAAATGGGAAGACAAAGAAGGAGGTTCCATGTGAAAGAACAGAAGAGATCCAGGAAAAATGGGGTCAAGCGATCTCGCAGATGCAAAGTTCAAAACACTGGTTATAAAGATGCTCAATGAAATTAAGGGAAGTGTAGATGAACTCAGTGAGAACTTTAACAAAGAGATAAAAAAAATACATAAAAATGGAAATGGAAGTTACAAAAGGGAACCAGTCAGAAATGAACAACACATTATCTGAGATGAAGGGTTTATTAGAGGGAATCAACAGAGTGGAGGAAGAAGAGGATCGAACCACTGACATAGAGGACAAGGAAGCCAAGGACACTCAATCAGAACAGCAAGATAAAAGAAGCCAAGACTATAATGATAATTTAAGGAGTCTGTGGGACAAAATTAAATGGAAAGACATCTATGTCATAGGGGTGCCTGAAGAAAGAGAACAAAATGTTGAATATATATTCAAAGATATAATGATGGAAAACTTTCCTAACCTGGTGAATGAAACAGACATACAACCCCAGGAAGCTCAGAGAGTCCCCCCAAAAAATTAACCCAAAAAGGCCCACACCAAGACATAATAATTAAAATGCCAAAGGTTAAATACAAAGAGAGAATCTTAAAAGCAGCAAGAGAAAATCAATTACTTACCTACAGGGGAGCACCCATAAGACTGGCAGCTGATTTCTCAAAAGAAACTATGCAGGACAGACGGGCTTGACTCAAAATATTCAAAGTGTCGAAAACCCGGGATCTACAACCAAGAATACTTTATCCAGCAAAGCTATCATTTAGAGTCAAAGAACAGATAAAGAGCTTCCCAGACAAATATAAGCTAAAGGAATTTATCAACATCAAATCAGTATTATAGGAATTGTTGGAAGGACTTCTTTAAGAAGAAAAAACATGTATCAAAAACATTAATAAAAAATTATAATAACTATATTCCTATCAACAAGTACCTCAAATGGAAAAGAATTATATGCTCCAATAAAAGATAGGGAAGCTGAATGAATAAGAAAACAAGACCCCTACATATGCACCTACAAGAGACTCACTTCACATTAAAAGACACACACAGGCTAAAAGGAAAGGGATGGAAAAAGGTATTGCCTTGATGGACCTAGAGGGTATTGCACTGAATGAAGTCAAGTCAGATAGAGAAAGACATATACCACATAATTTCACATACATGTGGAATCTAAAGAACAAAATAAACAACGACAATGACAAAAATGGAAACAAACTCATAGATACAGAGAATATTTTGAGGGCTACTAGACAGGTGGGAGGTTGGGGGAGATGGTGAAAAGGGACAAAGGGATTAAGAAGTACAAATGGGTAGTTTCAAAATAGTCATGGAGGTATAAAGTGTAGTGTAAGGAAAATAGTTAACAATGTTGTAAAAAAATATGTAAGGGGGAAGAGGGGTTCCCGATTTTGTGGGGTGATCACTTTGTGAATTATATAGCTCTCTAATCACTATGTTGTACAACTGAAACTAATATATTATTGTATGCCAATCATAA